>PVLD010016238.1:0-45656 GCA_004027595.1 Dinomys branickii | reverse complement strand
GTCCCTTAAGCTTTCTGCTGAGAGTTCCGCTTAAAAGGCTGTACAGATATTGGTTAGATACTCCCTACCTAGTGACCTGGGTGAGGTGTGTAAGACTGCTCCCCCACCCTCCCAGGGTTCCCTGCAGGTATAGGGATGGATCTCCTCCCCCACTCGGTGATCTGGTCACGAGCTCCGATATCTCACCAGTTATTGGAGTACCTGCAGGCATGAAGGTTCCAAGGTGCCAGTCTATCCTTTGGGGCTTTCTGCGCGGCTCGCCCGATGCGCACGAAACGTGAGACCGCTGGGCGTTGCCGCCGCCAGAGAGCCGATCTCTGTCGGGTGTCGCCGGAGAGCTGCGCCGGGTCGGGGGGGCGGGAGGGATCGAGCTGTCTGTATTCTCGGGGCGCCAGGACCCAGCAAATCCCTCTCTCCCGCGCGGCTCGCCCGACACGCGCGAAATGTGGGACTGCCGGGCGTCTCTGCCGCTACCAAGCCGATCTCTGTCGGGAGTCGCCGGGGGGCTGCGCCGGCTCGGGAGGAGGGAGGGATCGAGGCGTCCGTGCTCTCAGGGCGCTAGGATCCAGCAAATCCCTCTCTCCGCTTCCGGCGGCGTTTGGGGCCCTCCGCTCGGCTCGCCCGACACACGCGAAACGTGGGACTGCCGGGCGTCTCCGCTGCTAACAAGTCGATCTCTGTCGGGAGTCGCCGGGGGGCTGCGCCGGCTCGGGAGGCAGGAGGGATCGAGGCGTCCGTGCTCTCAGGGTGCTAGGGCCCAGCAAATCCTTCTCTCCGCTTCCGGCGGCGTTTGTGGCCCTCCATGCGGCTCGCCCGACACGCGCGAAACGTGGGATTGCCTGGCGTCTCCGCCGCTAGCAAGCCGATCTCTGTCGGGAGCCGCCGGGGGGGTGCTGCACAGGCTCGGGAGGCGGGAGCGCCCGAGGCGGCCGCGCTCCCACTGCGCTTGAACCGATCCCAGCTTCTTCCCCGCGGGGATCGTCCCTGGCTCCCAGCGTCTGGGACTTTCCCACGTCTCGCCCCGGCAGCCTGATCCGCCCTACCACATCTCCCCCGGCATCTCAGAGAAATACGCCCAGTTTAAACTTCCCAGCCGAGGTCCCGGCATTCACGCTCGCCAAGTCTGTCTCAAGCTGGTGGTGTTTATTAAGGAGGTTCGCTCCCTTGCTGCTCACCTGGTCGCCATCTTTCCCGGATCCCTGATTCTGCAGTTCTTTCACTTCTGGATTGTCAATTCTTTACCCTTAGTGGTCTTATCATGTGCTCCCCTGTAGTCCCAGAAATACAGTGAAGGGATATAGATATTTAATGGGTGCTTTGCAAATTATTATTGAATGAATACATGAAAGAAGAAAAGAATCAGTGCCATGAAAATATTATTATTACTATTTTTATGTTAAGTACCTGCCATGTCACAGTGATTTTTTTAAAATGAAAAATTCCCCTGCGGTTGAAGGGGTAGTGGATTTTTCTCTAATGCAAAGGTGCTATAGCTGTACACATTGTCTTGGGGGCTGAGCAACTGGTTTGGAGTGCTCAAGGAAGCTCTGTATCTTTATTTTCCTGTAACTTCTCGATTTCATCAGTTCTTGAGGTTTTCTTTTTTTTTTTTTTTTTTGGTGTGTGTGTGTGGGAGGGTACTGAGGACTGAGTCCAGGGCCTTCGCACTGAGCTAGCCTGAGCCCTTTCTACTTTGTATTTGTAACTGGGTCTCACTAAGTCACTAAGCTGCCCTGGCTGGACTTGAATTTGCAACTTTTCTGCCTCAGCTTCCCAGAGTGCTGTGATTACAGGTGTGTGCTATCCTGTGTGGCTGTTTTTTGATCTTCAGCTTTGACTTAAACTCAGCTTTCTTTCCACATTGGTAGGTGTCACCTTTTGGAAAAATAGAACCTTTTGATAGTATGGAAGCCCCGATTTTTATACGATGTGGCGAGCTGTGGAAATTGCACTGTTCTCCACACTTGTGCTATGTACTCTGAAAAAGTCCTCTGATCTTTCCTATTGTAATCTGCACTTTTTTTTGCCTTGATTAAATATATCAGGAACAGATGTGTAACATATGCAAAGTTATGCAAGTATAGTCACTTCTAAATGAATCACCGGGGTCATGCAGACAATTTGCTATTTACAGTTTTCCAGAGTGCCCCAGTTCACCTGGTAGGAGAGTTTAATGAAGGCCATTGTGGAGCTTGTATGGGGTTTGGCTGGATGTCAGAGCACAATTCAGACTCCCAAATTCTGTGTCACGTCCCAGAGGGGGCATATCATTCAGTTCAGCGGACATTGGCTGCTTAATTTGAGCCAAACTCTCCCTAGATGCTGGGGTCTGTGGCCAAGACTCAAAAGGACAAGTGATGAGATGGTTATTATAGAAAAACACCAAAGCAGGAAGGGGGAAGAAACAATGCTTTTAAAAACTTGGAGGGGGTGGGGAGAGCTAGACGGGCAACAACAAATTTACAGATAGGGACTTGGGATTCAGAGTGGTCAAATAACTCACCCAAAGTTACAGAGCTACTTGCTTTCTCTAAAAGATGGTGTTATGTTATAATTGCCTAGTGAGAAAGAACTTGAACTTTGGAAGCATAAGACCTGGCTCTGAACTTGACTTGTCTTGTTAGCTATGTGACCTTGCTTCTACTAGTAACTTCTCTGAGCCGGAGTTTTCTCAGCCTGTCTTGATCCTGCTACTTCAGAGGGTGGCTATGAGAATGGAAATCGGTACCGATCACTTTTCTAGCATCTGGTGAATATCAACTAAAATCCAGCTGTTAGAATCTTCTAGAATGTATTTTTCAGTCAAAGCCCAACATAGGAGTAAGAATCAGGAAGCAGACAATTCCGTAGGGGCCTAAGTGATAGACATGACAGTCGGGTTAGTACTTGTGGTTCTCAAATCTGGTTGCCCACCAGCACACTAGCATCATTTGGGTAAGATTCAAAAGCATAGTGATTTCCTAACTCTATACCTAGAGATAATTATCTTTGCAACCTTGTAAAATAGTTCCTCGTGATTTTTACTGTCCAGCTAGGTTGAAAAAAACTGGACTGAATGATCCCAGGAGACAGATGAATTTGATAGTGAAGCGTTGTCCTTCCAATCTGTTTTCTCAGTGTCAGACTTGTAGGACTATTGGTGTATGCATATAAATCTTGGGCTTCCTAGACCTCTTCTCACATGGCCAACCTGGGTTAACTTCTCCAGAAGGGTAATTCTCAGCCACAACACACATGTATGCCTCAATCAATGTAATCCATGCTTTATTACTGTAACAAAACATACAAACTTGCAAATGGTTTTTTGCAAAGTTAGTAAAAGTTCATGTAATATGATACATACTACATGAGTGAATGCTTATTAAAGTGAATGCTTGAACATACAGTGAATGCTTAAATTAAAAACAATTATTATAGTAAAAGACACATCATCATCAATTGCCTTCAGAAGACTCCTCTTCACTTTGAACACACGTATCCCATTATTCTTGCCACTCTCTGGAGCAGTTCTGGAAGTCTTCTTTCATGAGTGTCTTTTCTTGGCTTTCATGATGATTGAAATGATTCAAAACACTTACCTTTTGTGGCCCTTTCAACTTGGGAGGAGCCGGAAGTCACATGGGGTCAGACCCCATAAGTAAAGTAGATGAAGACATACCATAGTTTTTTATTTGACAGAAATTGCTATAAATGGTTGATCAGTAAGAGATGATCATAAAATACAGTGAATATTGAAATTAAAAAATTATTACAGTCAAAGATACTTTGCCATGAATCCCCTTCAAAATCCTGCCTCACACTAATCTTGGCAAAATGTCATTTACTCTAAATTAAAAAAAATTAAACATTTACTATGTCTGTTGATTGCTCCTTGATTAGAATAAGATGAGCTTATTTCTCTTTTCCTCCTTTACCTTCACAGGCAGCCAAGGGAAAGGCATAAGCCATCATCTCTTGGTCAGATAGCTGCAAGGGACCCTTACAGGTCTTCCACATCTATTCTTGCCCTTCTTTCTTTCCCCACCAGCTGCTAGTGTCCTGTTCTTAACATGCAAAGCAGACTGTATCATTCTCCTGCCTAACTCTGTTGGCACCTTCCCACTGTACTCAAAATAAAATACAAGTGCTTACCCTTGTTCTCAAGGCCCTGCATAAAACAAGCATTATCTCTCCACTGACATGCCTTTCTCTCCCCCAAGACCACTATATCTGAGCTCTTGAAAGTGCTGGGATCCTTCTCACCTCAGGGAGATTACACTTTTCCTCTGCCTGGATTTCTTTTAACTATCTCTTCACAGGCCAGACTTGAATATTACTTTATGGGAGCCGCCTCTCCCGCTAGTCACTTTCTATCACATCATCTTGTTGGCTTTCTCCATAGCAACGATCACCATCCTTAATGACCAATCTTCCTTTTTATTTGTGTATCAGTGTACAGAAGCTATTCTCACTGCAATAATGGAGCTGCCATACAGCATAAGCCTTGTTGGACTTATTTGCTGTTTTACTGCCAGCACCTAGCCCAGCTCCTGACATGTAGTAAACATTCAATAAATATTCGTTGAAAGAAAGAATGAATAGTTCGATAATTCTGTCACTCTTACTCATACATTGTGAAATATTTTTAGAGCGAGGAAAAAGGAGTGGAATGACAAGTAGCTTGCTGTAAGGTGCACATGAACCGGAGAGGCCTGCGGGAGAAGTTATTTTTCATATTATTTACACCATCCTCACCCTGTTCTGGGCACTGAAAGTATCATACAAAGGGCATCAAATTCCTCGCTTTTATGCAGCTTATAGAAATGATTAGCAAATAAGATTATTCTAGCAAGTGTTAAAGTTTGTGAAGGACTTATTGCTGACAGAATGACGTGGTCAGTAACAATAGGGGGTTATTGTAGAGAGTGAAGGAAGGCTTCATGGGGAGGAGGTGTTCATGAAGGATCCCAGGGAGTGTGTTGTATGTGAGAACCTTGTGTATGAGAAACAAACTTTGAAAGTCACTGCTCCAGGAGTTACTATTCAAATTTTAATTAAAAGTTACTTAAATTAGACTATTTTGTCCCCTAATAGTGATTAGTACTGTCTTGAATAATTAACATAATTAACAGCTCTTAGCTTTAGAAGTGGGCATAATTTAAATATATGCCTGACCTTGAATGTCGGGTTAAAAAGAAAGAAAGGGGCTGAGATCTGGTTGGGTAGTGGAGACAGGTGTAGATCAAACTCGATCTTGTTATGAAGAGATCCACTACCCAAGTGGGAAATGGATTTCCTGAAGGGAGGAAAGATTCTAGCACTTGGCTTACTGGTCTCTAGTTCTTTGACTTTAGATGTCCTGACAATTGTTCCCATGCTACTATATTTTGAGGAGATTCATTCAAGTGTTCATGCGTTGGTCCTCACTGTGGCGGTGTTGGGAGACTGTAGGACCTTGAAGAGGTGGGGGCTAGTGGCAAGTAATTAAGTCATAAAGGGCATGGTTCTCAGAAGGAATTGGTGTAGTTCTTTTGGGACCATCATTAAATCTCGCAAGAGAGTTGCTGGACAAGAGCAAGCCAGGCCCCTCTCCCTTCTCTGGCTTTCTGTCCTGCCATGTGATCACTTCCACTTGCACCAAACCTGTTGTGATCTTTCTGTCATGGTGTGATACAGTGGGTAGTGGGGCTAGTCCTCCCAAGGGCCAGTGTCATGCTGCTTTGGAATTTTCAGCTTCTAAAACTGTGAGCTCAACAAAGCTCTTTTTTTTTTTATGTTTCCAGCTTTAGGTGTTTCATGATAGTGATAGATAAAAACACCAATATGGTTTATTAACCAGCTTTTCCATCTCTGATACTCACAATTTAGAAGAGGAATGGTTTAATTTGGTCCATGTTTTCAGGGAATTCAGTTCATGGTCAGCTAGCTCCAGAGCAGAAACATTGCCACAGAAGGACATGGTAGAGCAATGATGCTTAGTTAATGGGGGCTGGGAAACAGAGGTCAGGAGTGGTGCCAGAGAGGAAAAGGACCAGTAACCACAGACAGTACCCAAAGTCACACCTCCGTGGCCCACGCAGACATACCCAAAAGTATGATTTGTGAATCTTCTGGGTGCCAATCAAGTTGACATATCACAATTAGTAGTTATGATCCATATTTTATCAAGCTGACACTCAAATACATCTTAAATCACACTTAATCTCTAAACACAATAAGCTAATAATTCTGCTTACAATGTTACAACTATCCTGTGTACAATCAAGAACATAATAATCCTTTCACCAAAAGGATACACAGTTCCAGCATTTTACTAAAGTCCAAGCCCAAGTGTCTTCTAAGACTTAAGGCAAAGTCTCAGCTGCGAACCTCTGAAAATCAACACCAAATCACATAATTCCAATATACAATGGCATAGGATTAACATTTTCATTCCAAAATGGAGGAATTGGACACAGAAAAGAATAGAACCAACACAAGACTGAAACCAACCAGGGAAAACATTGAGTCTTAATAGCTCCATGTCTGGTATCCTGGGTGCACAGAGTGTGATGTGAATTTCAGAGGGAGTGGGTGGCACCAACCCTATAGCCTTGCTGGTTGTAGCCCACAACCAGGATTGGCTCTGCTGATAGCCTGCAGCTTTCTTTAGCAGATGCTTTTGCTGTTTTCCCCCAGCCCAAGGCAACTGCAAGCCAGCACTAACTGTGTTTATGCTTGCCTACTTTCCTGCAGACTAGAATAGAAAGCTCACTGTGCCCAACCTCCGCTGCCCCTTACCTTCCTAGTTAAGAAAGGCGTGGTCACCTCCAAAGCTAAGAAGTCTCCTCATAGAAGTGACAAATTCATATCCCTCATTTTCTTCTCACCCTATCAGTGTCTCCTGAGCCACCTATAGCCAGGGTCTTGAAAGTTGTGTATGAAAGAGATTAAATTTTTTTGAGTCAAAGAAAGTAGCATATGCTATTTAAGTTTTTCCCGTGGACTTCATATTCTTGTCTTCCCTTCCCCTCTACTTCCATTCAAGTCTGCATTGGATTAAAATTCCAATCAACTTTCATTTCTCTTTTAGCAGATTTTTAATTATCCCGAAGCCACACTGAGAGGAAGCTGGTTCAGAGCCTCCTAACAGCTTTGGCCACATCTGCAGATCATATAAGTATAATCTCTATGGCAACTGACCCATGTTGGGTAGGAGCAAATAATTTCCGAACCAAAGGTTAATTGCTATTTCATTTCTGCTATTTTCCCCTCTTGCAATTCCAGTATTGTGGATGGAGGTTCTAATTGGAATCAAATGACGAGCAGATTGAACATCTCCTCTATGACCTTGGGGCTTCAAAGATTACCCTGGCTGCCTGAGAACAGAGAGCCATAGATAGTTTCCCCTAGTCTTAATGGCTCCTTTCCCCACTTCTGGGTACAGGGGGACAGAGAGCTTAGGTGATCCAGCCCAAATGGTTTGGATATTTGCAGCACCAAGAATCTCACTTTATTTTGACTTGAATGGTATTATTGATAGTGCTGACCATATTAGGAATTAACTTTGTTTCAATTACTCTAAGCACACATATACATGGCTCCATGTCAGACCGAAGCAATGCCACATTACAAATGAAAAAATAACTTTAGCTCTATTAATTCACTTGTCCAAGGTCACATAACTAGCAAACTGGACATCTGGCTTCTTTGGTTAGCTTATCTGGTTCTAAAGATTTAAGTATTAGCCAGATCCCAAGATACATACGTTGAGGCTCTGAAGTTGGGAGACTAGGAGAGAAGCTAATTGGTCTTTCTTTGCTACATAAACACATTCAGTGAAATGACTAAATTCATTCTTTCCCCAGTGTTCCTGGAAATAGAAATTATAGAATTAGGCCATCATGGTACCTATGAAACCTTATTTATAGTTTCTTTGTGTATTTAGAATTAAAATAATCAGTATAAATTCTTTATTTATCCTCCTCATATCCTGTGCTATTGAGTTCATTTCTCGTCTTTGTTCAGGGCTTCTCCCCTTTCCTAATTCTCCTTCCCTTTTTGTATCTACCACATTGTGCATCTCATCCTTTAAAGTTCAGTCAAAGTTGACACCCTTTATGAAATGTGCTCCTTTTTTTTTACTGATATGGCTCACATTTCCCCCTTTATCATGAATTCTCATAACTGTTTGTTTTTCAAATTTTTCAGTAGTGGTTGCCACTCAGGCGCCAACTCACATTCTCTACATTTGATTCCTAGCTCCACTATTTAATATTTCAGTGTTCTGGAGCAATTCATTTCTGTGTGCTTAGTGTTCCAATTAGTTGACTGAGGATCACAGTGGACCCTGCACTTTAGCAGGTTCTTGTGAGGATTAAATGAGTTTCCATCATTAAAATTTTTAGGAAAATGCAGGACTCATATCATTATGTTAGTGCTTGCTCTTGTGTCCCCCCATATTCATTAATTGTTTCATTTTGCTTTATTCAGGACACACATCTAACTCAAACAAATTTAAGCATAACAAAGAAGAATCAATCGCCCCTTGGATTATGAAGTGTAGCAGTAGACCTAACACCAGCATCATTTGACCCAAAGACTCAATGACGTCACTCAGCCACGTGTTTCCTGTGTGTTAGCCTCCTCTCAGGCAATTGCTCTGTCTGTGATGCTTCTTCCAGAATTAGGTTTATATCCCCCCACTTAGTAACTTCACAAGTTAGAGAGCACCTCTTTCCAGTAGTTGGAGCAAAACTTCCAGCTCTGGTTTTAATTGGTCTAACTCAGGTCACTGGAGAAGTAGTGACAGCCAGGGATATTCCATAGCCTCATTGGCCAAACCCTGGAAAGAGAGGATAGAGTTCTGCTAATTGAAAATATATGGCTGGGAGCACTCCAAAGAGGAACCAGCGCATATGTCTATCTCAATGCCTACTAGCCCACGTTTTTTTTTTTTTTTTCTATTTTCTTTTTTTGCTACTGGGAACTGAACTCAGGGCCTTGTGCTTGCCAGGTAGACACCGCACCACTGAGCTACATCCCTGGCCCTGCCAGCCCACTTTATAGTAAGTTTTTATTGGAAGGATAATGTTGGACTCCACACTTAAAAGTGGATAGAAACTGAAAAAAGACTTCCTGGTTGATGTACTTTCATATGGCATAAGCACTCAAGACTAGGAAATGAGTCGCCTGAAACGCAGAGCCCAGAGACCTAGACCAATTGCAAGCTGCCCCAGAAAGCTGTTACTTGGAGAGGGAGAAGAATGAGTTGGATTGTGATTGAAAATGTCTTCACCTGTATTGGCAATGTATTTCTTAGTGAACAAATATGACAGAAATACAGAAAGATATTGATTAAGTCTGAAGGATGGGAACTTGAGGTTGAAAATTTTAGGATAGCCATAGTGATCACAGTAGTAAGATAGCCCATATTAACAGTTATGTCTGCAGCAAGCACTTGATGGGCATTTTCTCACTTAATTCTCCCAGCAAGTGCTCAGATGGATGCTGCTTTTATTTCTGCATTATAGATGAAGAATCAGAGGCTAAGACTGGTGGAGTCATTCATCCAAGGGCCTACAACTCTAATTGACGCAAAATGATCTTCAATCAGGTCTGTCTGATCCCAAGGCCATTCTTGCCTGTATCCACATGTATCCCCTCTGTCTGTCTAGGGGTAGGGCCCAGAAGATTTGGCAGCCAGTGTTTTCCTTCCGCAGGAGTCTCATTACGGACAGGAGTCATTGTTGAGCTTCTACTGATGAGAGAGAACACGTGGTATTTATCTTTAAATGTCCAACCGGTTTCACTCAATGTCTTTTAGTTCTGTCCATTTGGCTGCAAATGATAGGATATCATGTATTCATGGCTGAAAATATTACATCTCTCTATCATCTATCTATTTTCTAGATATGTCTATCAATCAATCATCTATCTATCTATCTACCTCATCAATCATCTAACTCACCTTTTTAATCCACTTGTCCACTGATTGGAACTTAGATTGTTTTCTTACTTTAGTTATTGTGAGTAGTGTCGCAGTAAACATAGATGTGCAAGTATCACCTAAAATTGCTGATTTCAATTCCTTTGGCTATTTACCCAGGAGTGGAATATCTAGATCTATTCTTAGATTTTTTTGAGGAACTTCTGTGCTATCCTCCATGTGGCTGTACTAACTTACTTTCCCGCCAACAGCGTGTGAGAGTTTAGTCTTCCTCACATCCTCACCAACACTTGTTACCCTTAGTCTTTTTGTCAAGAGCTATTCGTACTGGGCTGACAGGGCATCTCCCTGTGGCTTTCATTTGTCTTTCTCTGATGATCAGTGATGTTGAACATTTTTTCACATTGAGTGGCCATTTAAATTTTGAGAGCTGTCCATCCATATGAAAGATACTCACTTTTAAATTGTATGATTAGCGTTTTCTTGTTGCTAAGGCTTTTGAATTCCATATATGTTCAGGATATTAAACTTTTATCAGATAAATAATTGACACTATTTTGTCATCATCCTGTAGGTTGTCTCCTCACTCTGCTGAATGTTTCCTTTGCTGTCCAAGTGCTTCTAAATGTTGATCTGAATATAAAATAGGGATTATTAGAGTCTGGGAAGGATAGGGGTGCCAGGGGATGGAAGGCAATTAGTACTCTACAGCACAGTGGGGAATGACTATAGTTCACAATGGTTATGAATAACCAGAGGCCAAATCCTGATTTGAGAAGTACATTTTTTTTTTTTTTTTTTTGCGGTACTGGGGATCGAACCCAGGACCCTGCGCTTGCTAGGCAGGCACTTATTCCACTGAGCTATATCCCCAGCCCGATAAGTACATATTATATATATAAATATCACACTTTACCTTCAAAATATATACAATCATTACAGGCTAGCTAAAAATGTGAAAATACTTTCAAGGAGATGGAACTGTTACCTACCCCAATTTGATCATTGTATATTGTATATAAACACTGAATTCTATTGTATCTCTTAAGCCTGTGTAATTAAAAATAGAAGAGAATAAGGTTCTGAAGTATCAATACCTGGCTAGATTGTGCTACTGGATACGTGACCTTGGGAGAATCCTGCAGACTCTGTTCGCTTTGGGTGTACATGTGTGAACTAGAGGAAAAGAATACACCCTTCGTAGATTCTCCCTAGGATTAAATGAGAATGTGCACAAAAAACGGTTAGCACAATCATTGGAAAATAGCAAAGGCTCAATAAATGTTAACCCTTTTGTCCTCTGACATTTGTGCCAATATAGGTGAACCTGGAGGACATTATGCTAAAAGAAATAAACCATATACGGAAGACAAGTACTCCCTGATACTGCAAAAGGCAGCTTAGACATGAATAGGCAGCTATCTAGAGAAGGGGCCTGAGGTAGGGTTCCAGGGTCAGCCACGCTGATAAGAATTAAGATAAGAATAGGCAGTGAAATTAAGACTTTAACATTCAAGGCTCAGTTTTCTGGAACTTAGAAATGTGAGAATAGTTGGTTTCCTTTGAACTCTCCACCCTGAGTAACTGGTTTGGAAAGCCCATGTTCCAATTCATTATTTTAAACTCATGCAGCAACCTGTGCTAAGTGGCCACTGGCAAAGTCAGTAAATTCCCTTGATTTACTTATCTGTAAGATGTTCTGGACCCAGGGGGGACCTGCCG
Organism: Dinomys branickii; assembly: GCA_004027595.1. Lineage (NCBI taxonomy): Eukaryota > Metazoa > Chordata > Mammalia > Rodentia > Dinomyidae > Dinomys > Dinomys branickii. The sequence goes on along the minus strand of PVLD010016238.1, from coordinate 34,027 downwards.
GAACTGTCTCCCAACTGGAAGCTGCTTTTCTTCTTCTTTCTTTCAAGGAGCAGGCTCCTAACTTCCTCCCCTTTGTCCTCAATTTCATCCTTCAACTCGGCGAGGCGGTGGCTTGGTTTTACGCGGTTTGTGGAATTAGCTGTTTCAATATCACTTATGTGAAGAATCTAAGCAGGAACCAAAGAGTAGAATATAGGGGTGGAGGATGGGAAAACAAGGATACCTGAGAACAGGAAGAAATTTTTTAGTTATTTGAGATGAGTAAGTCCTATAGGTCTACTGCACAGCATGGAGCCCAATGTTAATGACGCTGTATTATATACGTAAAAATTTTGCTTAGAAGATAGATCTTATCTGTTCTTTTTCACAAATAATAATAATAATAATAATAATAAAAACAAAAATAAAAATAAGGCAGGAGGAAACTTTTGGAAATGCTGAGCATATTTACGGCTTAGATGGTGGTGATGGTTTCACAGTTGTGTAGTTATCTCCATTATCAAGTTTTGTATGTTAAATATGTGCAACTTCAATACATCAATTATACCTCAATAAAGTAGTCAAAAAAGTAAAGCTATGCAAGTCTGCTCCATTTTGTTACTTTTGTCACCATAACTCTTCTCAGCACTCTTAAAAATTAGCTTTAATCACATCATTCAATACATTTTCATGATTTTATGGGTTTAAAAAAAAAATAAAATGAGCAACCCCTTCTCTACCTTTGACATCTTATTTGCAAGAGTCCAAGCATTTTGGCTCTGCCATGTAGTTATTACCTAGGAGCTGATCTATTTTTTAAAAGTCATACATATATATTTGAATATAGATTCTGTGTCCTGTTCTGTTTCACTCAACAGGAAATCTGTAGCATAAAATCACAACCAGGATACTTGCATGATACAGTCAACCTTGGTCTGAAGGTTGTGGGTTATTGTTACATGGATACAGTCAACATACAAACATTCTATGACCATAGATCCCCTTATGTTGTCCTTTTGTAGCCACACCCACTTTTCTACTGCCTTTTTTCTCTACCTATCCTCTAGCATCCACTATTCAAGTCTCCATTTCCATAAGTTTGTAATTTCAAGTAGCTTATATACTTGGCATCATGCAGTAACCTTTTAAGACTGGCTTTTAATCAAGTAGCCTAATTCCGCAAAGGTCAATATGACATGCATTGTTGTGCACGGCAGTAATTCCTTTCTTTTACCCTCAGCTTTCTTGAGGAACAATTCACAGGTAAAAATTGGATAAATTCAAGGTGTAGAGTGTGATGTTTTGCCACTGCTATGGTTTATGTCTGAGATTCTCCCCAAAGCCTCATGCAGTCATGGGGCGGGCTTCTAGAATTTATGGTTGATTCATGGTCCAATGTTGGAATTATGGGTGTGAGAGCTACAGCTACCCTGGGGCGGGTAGTTTCCATGTAGTGTAAGGGAGGGAAACAGGCTGCTTGCCCCTGCTCCTCCCCTTTTGCTCTTGTTGCTTTTGCTATTTTCTGCCACCATGAACTATTGCCCTCTGCCATGTGCCACTCTGCCTTGGAGGCAGCCAAGTATGGACTGAAACCTACAAACTGTGAGCTAAATAAACCTTTCCTTCCTTAATTGTGGGTGTCAGGTATTTTGTCTCAGCAACGAGAGAAAAGTGACCGAGACAGCCACACTGTGAAATGATTATGAAACTCAAGTAGATTAACATATCCCTCACGTATCTTAACATTCCCATTATCATGTTTCTGTCCTTTTCATTGCTGAGTGCTGTGTCGTGGCATGGACCCATACCACCTGCTCTCAGTGCTTTTACTATTAACTCTCCATTGCTTATTTGTATGGGGCCCTCCATTTATTTTCCTGAATTTTGTTTTTTTATTAGTACATGTTTGGAGTGCACAATGATTACATTTATCACAGGGAGTTCATACATGTACACAACACATCTTAATTCTTAATTTTTTGGTCTCCTTCTCTTCCGTCTTTCCCTGCTCCCCCCAGCTCTTCTTCCCCTTCCCGCTTGCAAAAGCTCTATTTCTGTTTTTCCCTCCAACTCTTATTCTAAAATCTATTTTCTCTTCCTCCCTTTATCTCTTGTTCCTTTTCCTGTTTGAAAAAGATCTCCCTACTTCCTGTTATCTATCTTTTATTTTGGTGTTTATTTATACTTCTGTTTTTAGAGCCTGTACCACTTTTCTTTATTGTCTCTCCTTGCTGTCAAGTGTATTTAGTAATCCTCTGCAATGATGTCTCCCGGCTCTCTTCCATATCTGATTTTGCTTTTCATTTCTTTACTTGTCATTTTTTCTAACAGTTCAAATTACTCTCCAAGAAAAAGATGAAGGAAATATACAAATTTCTCCTTCTACATAATTTTCCTTGGATAGTGTTTTTATTGTGACCTGTAGATTTCCTTTTGGAGGTTTGCTTAGAGCACTGGAAGACATTATAAGTGACCCAGTTTCATGACAACATGTAAAGTCGTGATGGGACTATAGTTCTGACCTAACCGTGAAAAGCTATCTTGGGGTAGGAGGATCCATGTTCTGGGCTGTCCTGGCTGGAGAACCTTTCCGATGAATTCTTAAGGATGGCATTGTTAGTGACATCAGGAAGTAATCTTCGTGCATCATCGCTCCTTCCATTCAGTTTTAGTAGCAAGACAGCCAATATATGTGTGTGCATGTGTGTTTAGAGAGGTGATAAGGAGGGGTGTGGGTTTTGGCACAAATAAGGATTTTAAAATTAATTTGCCTCCTCTTCTATTTGGATTATCATCTATTTATTTTGAACTTTTACTGAATTAGCTCCATGCATATATCTCTTCTCAAGGCCAATGGCAGCAACAAGAATCAATATAGTGCCTTTTGTTTCTTTTTCAAGATTAAAATACTTTAAGTAAAAGGAATACTCATTCCCATTTTTAATTGTCGCTACCAAAGTATCTTTCACATAGTAGGGGATCATTCAATTATTTTTGTTTGATGTATTGGTAGTTCATGAAGGTATGAATTTGAATGACTCTACTTGTTGAGTTTGACTGTTTTCCGGCCTGGGAGAAGGGCATTTTGTTCCATATTTTCCCTTCTATGTTTCTTTTTCTATTTTTTGCATGTCTTTGAATTTCTGTGAAGGGCTTCTTTTGCCCCATTCTCTCTATTGCTATAGAAGAGTGGCCTAGCAATCACCAACTTACTTTGAGTCTTAGATGTGTCATTCACGAACTGCAGTGCCATAAGCAATCCAATTATTGTCTGTAAAGTGGGACTGGAAACGAGTTCTCAGGCTGCTAAGGCAGCTTAGAGATCAGTTTACTCAGAATTTTTCAGATACAGACTAATATATTTCCATGGCCCCCTTGTGAAAGGTGTGGGGTAAAAGGTGAGAGATTTGGGGCTAAGAGAGAAGTCTTTCTACATGTATATGTGTATAGCATTCCAAAAATATGGACATGTATATTATTCTTCAGTACCTGGCTTTTAGGGCCTTTAGTAAGAGGCCTTTGATGTTTTTCATTTTAATTATCCCCAAAAGCCTTGCCATGTATTTATCCCTTTCATAAGGTAGAACCTATTAATGTAATTTGTTGCATTAAAACTTCTTTTGGCTTTTCCTACAGAGCTCTGGGGATCACACTTTTTCTTGGAGATCTCAATACAGCAAATTAATGTGTGTTCAAGCAAAATTAGAGATTCAATTATATAACCTTTAAAAGGATGATTATGTCTGTAATGTCTTTGTGGTTGGAGCTGATTTCCAAACACTCCTGTCTAGTTGGGCCTCTCACTGTAGGCCCGAGGTTGGCGCTGACTCCTCTTTGTGATAGGAAGTTTTCACGATCTGTAACGCACAGTGGCAACCTGCTAGAAGACGTTGGGACACCAAGATGCCTAAAATATTGAAAGTTAGATCCTTTAGATGATAGGTTAAGAAGGGTTATAAAGAACGGTGACTGGGAAGACAGTTCTTGCCGAAATACTGAAACAAGAGGGAGACCCGCTTACAACTACGACTGCAAAACCTATCATGTACTACACACCGGGAAAAGTTAAGCACTGCGTAATTTCATTTATGAGTGTAACTTACGAATGAGAAATTAAACCTCAGAAATGCTGCTTGTGTATCTTGTACAGTGTTGAACTTGTAAGGAAAAGATTTGAACAAAGATGTCTCCCTCCGGAGCTCATGTTATTTACAGTAGGAGCTGCTGCCTTGGGGTAGAGGAAATAGGCTCATTAGGGTGTGAGGTTGGAGAAGGCGTCGATGCCAGAGGAAGGTTCTGGCAAGATGGCAACATGAATCTAGCTTTCTTTTTCGTTCATTCTCAATCAGCCCCTATATATCTTCCTTTATTTTTGAGACAACAAATTAGGGCCTGCAGGCTTTTGAATGGAAATGGGGTCAGGAATGTGTGGGAGTCTCATTCGATAGAAATGGCACAGGTCTTTCTGAGCCAGGGGTTGGATGAACAGGTGCTAGTGAGAGATCTGTGAGGCACTGATTGGAAAGAGCTTGGCCCAAAGAGATTATGCTCTTTGGGAAGAAATCGGATGTTCTTCTCCATGTGTGTATGGCAGGTCTCCATAACTGAGATGTCAAGCAGTAGCAAAAACATGGATTTACTCATCCTTTGAAGAACAAGGATGGTTCTTGTAGATCACTTTGTCCACCTGTGAACTATTACCTGGTGTGACTGGAAGAGCTGCATCACCTGAGTCTGGGTTACCATGCAACGTGACTAGCCAATGTCCAAGCCACAGATGGTAAGACTCCCATAGAGTACAGCCACAAACAGACCTTATGAAGGAATAGATAACAACGGGGACAGAAAGCAAGACACGCATTTAGAGATTCAAGGGCAACTTGAAGGACTTTCTGGAGCTAAAAATGTCCTGCATGCAGAGACAAGTAAAAGCAAAGGTGATTACTATTAAGAGAGAAATTACTGACCCAGAAGAGCAAATGGAATACATTTTTGTGTATCATATAAAAAAGGTAAATAAATAAAAAACAAAAACACTTGAAAAATTTTCAGAGGAGAGATCCATGAAACCTAACATAAGAGTAATAAGAGCTCTGTAAAATGAAAAAATGTGTTATTTACAAGAAAAAATATGTAAGACCAGAAACCTGAAAGTATAAAGAATGCTAAAAATGCCAGAAAATTTTCCAAGCCTACAGTACTATCAAAAGATGTCCATATTATTTTTTAATAGTTTTGTAAATATGTCAGATAAAGGTTAGTTAAGAACATAATTTATTAAACAAAAAGAACATCATTTACTAACACAATCAGATTAGACATACAGATAATTATATATTAGTGGTATACTTACAAAACAGTAAAACATAAAGGCAAAACATTTACAAATCTAAGTGTAGAGTGTAGTTATAGTCTATCTTCTTGAATCATGACTGAATTCATTAAAAAAATAAAAAGATGATCCAAATCTTAATTGCTTCAAATATTAAGAAGCATTGTTTCAGATAATGATAAAATTAAAAACAGGGAACAATTGCAGTGCAATTAGAAGGCAATATACAAGAGATTGATCACTTAATATCCAATATTAAGTGAACATTATATTATTCTTGGTACTAATATAACAAATTATCTCAAACAGAATGGCTTAAAAGAACAGATTTCTTCTCTCATGGTTTTAAAAATTCTTTTATTATTTATTTATTTATTCACTTTTATTGTTAAATTTTTTCCTCTCACAGTGTTACAGACTAGACATCCAATATTAAGATGGCGGCGAGGCCCTGAATTTGATTCCTGGTAACAACAACAACAAAAAAGAACAAAACGGCGGCAGGGCCAGTCTTCTTAACCTCTAGGGAATATCCTACCTTCCATTTCTAGCTTCTGGCAGCCCCAGGCACCATTGGATTGTGACAGCATTCTCCACATTCTGCCTTCTTCTGCACATGGCCATCATTCTGCTGCCTCAGTATGTGACTCCTCTTGTCCAGTCCTAACTCAGTCTGACCTCACTGCCTCTTGATTATACCAGCAAAGACATTATTTCTACATAAGGTCAAATTTGTGGGCACCAGAGTTTAGGATTTAAACATACTAGTAGAGAAGCAATTCAACTCATAACACACATGAGTGAAAGTTATACTTAGAGGGAAAATTTTAGCCATAACTATTTTCATTAGTAAAGAAAAATATATGATATTCATCTTTACAGTGATAAAAAGGGCAGTGAACTGAACCAAAGGACTTGGGAAAAAGGAATGATTAATGATAAAAGTTGAGATCAATTAAATATGAAACAAAAAGGGTAAAGGAGATGTTTAAAAACTGGTTATTTATAAAGTACCAGATAAAAGAAGCAAATAAATCCTTAGTAAGCCTAGGAAAAGTAGAGTGAGAAAAAATGAAGAATTTGAATAAAAGCAACAGACACAAATACTGAGGACATTAACACGTAGTGTTCCAATTTGCATTATGAGATTAAGACTCATGGGAACATCTTGAAAATCTAGAGTGAGAATTGGCAACCTAAAACCCACAGGCAAATCTGGACGATTCCTTGCTTCTGTATGACTCATGAGTGAAGAATGGTGTTTACTTTTGTGATACATTAAAAAATAATTTAAAAAGTAGTACTTTGAGGGGATATAGCTCAGTGTAGAGTACATGTCTAGCACAAACTTTGCATTTAATCCTCAGTACCACTCCCATACATGCACACACAATTAGTGATAAGTGAAAAGTATTTAAAATTCAAAACTCTTATAAATAAATACAGTTGTATTGAAGTACACCATGCCCATTCACTTATGCACCATGTGTTTTTGTTTGTGCAATATGATAGTAAAATTAAGCAATTCCCAGGGACTCTGGCCAATGAAAGCCTAAATCATCTGTCCCATTATATAAAAATTTACTAGCCCCAATCAACAGGAAGGAGAAAATTTTCTAGAAAAATATAACTGACCTTTAGAAAATTAGAAAACCTGAATAGACCATTTACAATGGAAAGATGATTAAAAATATACTTTAAAAACTTACAGAATAGTATATTTTAGGAATGAGTTTTATTTAAAATATTATGGAACAATTATTTAGAAAATTTAATTTAAGCAATTCTGGACTATTGAGAAAAGCTAACAACAAAGTTCTTTGATCCATTTTATGAATACTGTAGAGTTTTGATAGCAAAATCTGATAAAACAGCAAAAAAGAAAATTATGCTAATACCTATAAATGCAAAATTGTAAATAAAATATTAGCAAATAGAGTAGTGATATATCTCTAAAATACATCCAATTATCAAGGGCAATTTCTTTCTAGGAATGTAAAGATTATGAAGTAGTAGAAAATTTACTAATACATTATAGAAGAAAAGGTATGATGTCTTACTACATTTAAATAGAATTTGCTAAGAGCTATTAAAAATTCTATTAAAAGCAGGAAGAGATAATGTTGTCCATTAACATTGTTGTTCAATGTGGTCTTGGAGCATTAAATAATTTCATTGAAATTAGTGAATGCAGTAAGAAAAGAAAACCAAATAACTTTTAAAGTGCTATAAAAGAACAAGTATAATATCTAATATTCTCACTACATAATGTGTTCCTTAATAACCAGAGATATCATAAAGCTATTAGAATTGGTAAAAAATTTTGATATGTTATTGGATGAACACACAAATGTAAGTAGATATGCTCTATTTTATCAGCAAGCATCTCAAGAAGGAAAAACAAGATCCATTCACAAAGATACGAAAACTATGAAATGCTTATAAACACAAAATTAAAAATTCCACAAGAAATGTAAGTAGTTGTATGTATATCTTAGAGTCAGTGAAATGTTAAACTTTTTTACTTCATGTAATAACTATAGTAAAGAAGTATAAGCAAAATAATGGATGAAGTCTTTCAAAAATAATTTTAACACTGATGAGAAACAAAAGCGTAATATTCTACTATACCCATCTATTTCTAGTGCTTAGAAATAGACAAGAATGTTAGAAAAGACTGAGGAAAAAAAAATAAGAAAAGAGTATGTATGTGGCATGGGCACAGAATGAAAATCCAGTTTTACAATAAACTCATGGAAGGAAGGTCAAAGATAACAGTAGTCAGGAAAATTTAAACTAAAATAATAATCAGATATCACTTCTCAGTCTTCACATAAAACATTTAAACAATAACATTTATTGTTCAAGATGCAAGAAATGGGTGCTCCAACACATTATGCTGGAAATGTAAATTTTATGGTTCTTTTAAAGAGTCATGTAGCGATATCTATTACATTAAAAATACATACAGCCGTTGAACCCCGAAATCCACAGTAGAAAATCTATACTATCCACTAAAACTTCCACCGTGCAAGCAAATATGAACAAAGTTATTTATTGCCATGGTTTACATGTTGAAAAAATTGGGAATTGGCCATATGTTATTGTAGAGTCATATAATAGACTTACTCAGCTTTTGAAAAGCATGGATTAAAACTGTCCTGTCTTTCCATGTGAAGACTTTAAGAAGTGGTGCATTCCTGGGAAGGCTTTTGATCACAGCACATACACCCTTCAAGTGGATTGTGAAACTTTGGTTTCTTGTTGTCTCGTTCTGTTTCTTGGCATGAGCACTTTACTCTGCCATGTAGTCCCCAACATTTTCATCAGCATCCAATGAGTGTACCCCGTGTTGGACTGGAACCCTCAGAATTATGAACTAAACAAATCTTTTGTAAGTTTGTTATCTTGGGTATTTTGTTATCATAATGTAAGGCTGTTGAGCACAATGTCATATTTTTATTGGGGGAGCCTATGAGATAATGCTGATGAAACAGTGGGCACGAGACCTTTATAAAGACAAAATTGATTGTTACATTTATTGAGTCCTAACAGTTGGTGTAGGGGAAGTTTTGGAGGGATCTAATGAGTACCATCCGTATTTTGTGGGCGCAATCTAAACCAATTAATGACTCACATAAAACAGATTCTGGATGAAAATATTTCATTTTTGACAAAGATAACTGGAAGGAGGATGAAGCTTTTATCTATTTATTGATTTCTCAATTCTAAACTCAAGAATAGGTTAGAAAATACATGTTTCTCCTCAATGCTTTTACCGTCAGGCATTGTGGTTGAATGCTTGACCAGACTCACTTTGGATAGAGTTCCAAGAAATAAATCACATTATCACTATTTTACAGCTCAGGAAATTGAGTCTCAGAAAAACCAAGTGATGTGTCTAAGGCAGAGCTTGGAATACAACCAAAAGAGTACACTCTTAGTAACTTAAAAATTATGCTAACATTTTCATCTGTGAACATTCCTAGTACACCAGCACCTCCATGAGTTATATGCAGTCAAGATTCATTACTGGGTTTATGGTGGGAGCTGGAGAAACAGTCCTTGAGAGACTGTTGTTGCTCTTGTTGGTTGTGGCCCGAAGTCGCTGTAAGACAGGAGGGTACAGAGTTGGAAAGAGGAGAGGAAGGAGGATGACCTGGCTTGCTGTCTGCCTTTGACCTCCTGCAGAAGGTCACTTCAAACTTTGTCCTCGCACTTGAAGCAGCAGGGTGCTGACAGATCACCAACCACATGGGTGAACTACCTTGATGACGGATGCCCTGCACAACCTCTAGACCTTCAGCAGTTGGTGGTGTTCACTTTTGCTTTGCAAACCTAACAAACATTTCTCTGTGATGACCGCAGCCTAAGATCATGCAGAGTAGGAGATTCTGGAAAATGTAGGTCTGGTTTGGCTAAACTGTACAGAATTACTGCAGGGTGGAAATTGTTCTTTTTTCTGACCCTCTATTTTAGAGGTATAATTTAAAAATATATATTATATAAATGTAAGATATGTAATGTGATGTTTTCCTATATGCATACATCACCAGATAAAATCATAAGCCAATTAACCTGCCCTCACATAGTTATTTTTTATGAGAATATTTAAGATCTACTTTACTAGAAAATTCCAAGTATGTAATGCAATATTATTAATTGTGGCCATTACATTCTACATTAGAGCTTCTGAATTTATTTAACCTGCATAAATGGAATACATGTCCTACACTTTGACCAACATCTCCTCTGTCCTCTGTCATTCAGCCCCTGGAAATAGCCATTGTACTCCCCGTGTTTTTGAAATTGTTTCACATTTCTCATTGGTTCATCTTTCAAGCAACCTTCTAAGGAAGGAGCTATATTTTCCAGAGGAGGAAACCAAGCCTTGTGTGGTTACATAACTTACATCAGGTGCAAATTTCCCTAAGGTACAACTCTAGGGCAGGGTTTTGAATTCAGATCTCTGTTTAGATCTGGGTTTTGCCACTGCATGACCCTGTCATCAATTTTTCTCTAAGCACCCCTCTGTGCTACTTTTATGGACACTAATATTACTGCCATAAAGGCAAAGTCATCACACAAATTGCTTCAGGAATATCTGGGCAACGCCCTCTCCCCTCACCAAAGTGCTTATCTTCACTTTTTAAATTCCCTAAGCCAGAACTTCCCATCCAGGGCACTGTGATTGGATTATAGACCTGCTGATCTACGGGTTCACTTTTTCCTCTTGTGCACCTTGGGGTGGACCTGAGACATCGGGGCTCCTGGGAAATGACCTCTCTCCATAGCAATCTCATGCATTTTCCTTTGTGTGTCATGACTTGAAGGCTGGGAACAATACTGTAGTCTCTGACACATGATTCGCCTCATGGAGATGGACTTTGCCTCTAGAAATAAACTTAAGAGAGGAACCAGATGAATTAATGTGCATCTTGTTAGCATAAGAGGTACTGGCTGAGGCCAGTGATGGGAAAAGGTTTCATTGACACTTGTCAGGCTCCCAGGTGGCAGCCAGGTGTCTTGGATTTGATTTGTGTTTTATAAACATTTTTTCTGCCTGTCAGTTCTCCAAATGGAGCTCAACTCATCTCTGTGGCAGCTGAGGCATAAGAGCCCCAGTGAATGTCAGAGTAGAGGCGAAAGCTCCACTCCAGTACAGGCATAAAAGAGAGAGAAGAAAGGGCTTTGCTCTTATCATGATGTGTGGACAGTACTGAGGGGAAACATAACACATAAAGGAACATTAAATGGAAAATCTCCCCTTTTTCCTGGAGCTTCACCTGAGCCCTGCAGCTGAAGAGCTGGACTGATAAATGCTCACACTCTCTAAACATTTGTCAATCACATCTAAGCAAGACCTGCTGAGAGATTGCCTCCGATGCCTATCCCTCTTGACATGCATACTGAAGACAAGCCTAGAATTTCATGACAAAAGAAAACAAAACTTTTCTTAGGCTCTCATAGATGTCCCAGAAGTAGACCTCTGCTTTCAGCCACAGTAGTTTCAAATAATTTATTAGGGAAGTGTTCACAGGAGACACCAGCGAGGAGGAGAGAGGATGGACAGCAAAGCGGGGAGACTGAAGTGAAGGTGCTATTTTGAGGGTCGTCCCTAGACCAGGCTGATCCCTGCAGAACTCGCCATGTGAGCAACAAGGCCGGACTTGGGCATGTGGTGCAAGCTGTGATGTATAGTGGTAAAGGGCATAGACAGCAGTATAGTTTGCCCAAGTTTGAATCTTGGGTCTGCTATGTAATAGCTGTTAATTTCAGGCAAGTATCGTACCCTCTCTGTATCACTTTCCCCTTGAGTGCAGTGGGGACTATATTACTACTTCTGTCATAGGGTTGTTCTAAGTGGTAAGCACAGACATGGCATATGATAAGGCTTAATCTTCCATATATACCATGTATAATACTCATATGTATAATATGAATAATATAATCCAGCATATATCATGTAGCTTAGATATTCTCAAATTGTTGCTCAAAAATTTTCTGTAACCAGACATCTGACTCTAGATTCTTTGATCTCAACCACTGTGCCATACTGGTCTTGAACACATTTTGTTTTATATTTTAAAGAATAGACTAGTGACCTTGGTGTAGGGAGTTGTCAATAGACCTGACTTTAAATCACAGTTATGCTATTAAAATTTACTGTGTAACACTGACATATGGTTGAACCTCTTCAAGATTAGAATTGTGTCTCCCTCATTGAATTGTTTGGGTTAAATGTCGTAATGCACTTGAAATGCCCAGCAGAGGATAGAATAAGTGCTCAACAAACTGGTATGTGTTACTTCCCCAGGCCTGATTCTAGCTGTGTCTTGCCTGCTTATTTGTTCCTTAGTTTTAGCTTTTTATCTATGTGGAGTAACTGCAGGCTTGGTGTGCAGAGACAGAGGAAAAGAGAGAGGCAGGAAAATCAGGGTAAGGTACATTTCATCCAGGAATGGTTACCATTCTAAAACAAAACAAAACAGAACCAAACCAAACCAATCCAATCCAATCCAATCCAATCCAATCCAATCCAATCCAATCCAGTCCAGTCCAGTCCAATCCAATCCAATCCAATCCAATCCAATCCAATCCAATCAGAGAGATCTTCTAAAGAATACTGGTAATGACTTGGGGGTAACTTTGCAATGGGAACGGCAAGGCACTTCAACGAGATTGTGCATACTAGTGTAAAGCATGGGCATATTACAGGGGTTGAGGCAAGGAGAAGTTTCAAAGGACAAAAATGAAGAAGATTACATCAGAGATTTTGAAACAATGGTTCCAGCTCACAATGATGAATAGCATGGGTGGCGTCACTCCGAGGTCAAACAGACTGTGGCAGGGCAGATGTCCTTGTAGAAGTACTTTTTGTGTAAGGTTGCAGTCGCCTCTGTGCAAGCTTGTGGCTTGAGGGAAGTCTTTTGTGATAGTTGCTATCAGAGCCAATCATGTGGAAGAGCCCTGCCTTCATAACCTTTCAAGTTTGTTTATTCTTTTGGGTAGGGCTGACCCAGATGGCTCCACTTTGATTCTGGCAAATTTCAAGGGGCTTAGGGCAAAGGAGAGGAAGAGAAGGAAAGGAATTAGCAGTGGGGAAAATGTCACAAGCTATGGATAATGCTTTGGTATGTAAAGTTTGGTCATCGGAATTTCTCCTTTTGCATTTTATTTATTTTCTACCCAGCAACCCTACATCCTTATTTAGGCTTTTAACCTGAGTGAATCATCCTATTATCCTTGAGAACTGCATAAGGGACAGAAAGTATTATCCTCATTTCACTAGTGAGAATGTGATAAACAGAGAAGTGAAGAAGTAATTCACAGAGCCAGAGACAGGATTTATGGTCAGGATGCTGGCATTCAGATATTGCACATCCCAGGAAACAGGATGCGCGTTACGTCAAGCGATGAACAATGAAGGTAACTTTATGAAAGTAGAAGACCTGGGAGTAAATCTTGCTGGCTGACCACCTGCCATATGCCAGTACTATGAAAAGCATTTTATATTAGTATTTTGTCAAACTCCCACAAACTAATATGAACCAACGTATGAATCAGGTTGGTACTGGATTCTCAATTTATAGGTGCGTAGACTGAGACTTACAGGGATTTAAATTGGTTGTTCTTCCTGATTCCACTATTCCTATTGTTCTCATTAAGTCAAGGAGCTCCTGCCTGTTTGGTTCTTGTCTGTATTTCATAAGGAACTTAAAGAAAGGTGGGGCTTCCTCATGAGTTACTCTCTGGTCAAAGCCTCCTAATCTCTAGAAACCCCTGAACCTATTTTGTAGCCATCAGATGCTCCCATATTTGACTGCTTACTGCTACTTCCTGTTCTCATCTCCCATTTTCCTCCCAAACCTGAGCCTGGAGGGACATTATCGAAGATTTCCAGGGATGACAACTCTACAATCATGGAAATCTTACACAGTGGTTATTTGCTGTATAGTACAATTCATGCCTGCAGATATTTATTGACTCCTTGCTCAAGGCAACACTTGTTAGATTTATTTATGTCTGGAACTTGGCAAACCTTCTAGCTTTATTCTAGTACATAGCTGGGTCAAAGCAACAAATGTTCCATTAATATGAATTATGATACTAACTAATGATGATGATGATACTGAGAACAATAAAGTAGCTGTTGTTGTGTTGTTTTGGGGTTCATCGTTGTTTTGTTAGTTTTTTTCTTTTTAAAATGAAAAAAAAAAAAACCCAGCCACCATAGAGCAAACACAGTGGCTCATACATGCCTGATTTGTTCTTGAGAATGAAACCAGGCAATAACCTTGCTTATTTTCCTAATTGTACAGGTGAAGAAACCGGGAATCAGAGAAATCATTTAGCTGTATAGAGCTTCAGGCCTAGTAAAAGCAAAAGCTGAGATTTGAAATCCTGCATGTTAGAATACAAAGCCTCATTTAAAAATAATTTATCTTCTAAATTTGTTGTGGCATTTGTTGTGTAAGAAGCCATTCTAAAATTCAGGGACTTTAAACAATGACCACATGATGTGGCTCATGATTGCGTGTGCCCATGGGGAGGTTTTAGCTGATCTCTACTGCACCCTCTCAGGTCTGTGGTCTGAGTCACTGGCAACTGCATGCTTTGTGCTGATTTGCTTGTTTGTCTCAAGGTTGACTGACCTCTGGCTACAGTGTTCTGGTTATTCTTTACAAGCTCCTCTGCAGTTACTCCAGGCTTGTTCACATGATCTCAGAATTCTAAACCTAGAGGGAGAGTAAATGGTATTGTGCTATTGATTTTCAAGTGTATTTTTACCCCTTTTCTTCTCTCCCTATTTAAACTCAAAGCCCATACAAGGGAAGAAATTATAAAGATCAGAGCAGAAATTAGCACATTGGAGACCAAGAAAACAATATAAAGAATTAGTGAGTCAGGGAGTGGTTCTTTGAAAGAATAAACAAAATTGATAAACCCTTAGCCAACTTATCAAAAAAAAGAGGAAAGAAAAGACTGAAATTTATTCATTGAGGAAGGTAAGGTTGAAATCATCCAGATCCTGTGGAAATTCAGAAGATCATCAACACCTACTTCAAAAATCTTCACTGTCACAGGACGGAAAACACAGAAGAAACAGCCAGGTTCCTAGATATGTATAAATTACCAAAGCTGAATGAAGAAGATACAAAAATTCCCAATTACCTCCTGACCAAAGTAGGTCAGATTCACAGGTGGAGGACTAGACTCCACTTCTCCACAGGAGGGGAGGTCTTTTCAGCCATTTTTGAAATCCACCACACCTACCTATGCTCTGCTAGTCAACCTGGTGAGAGAAAGAGCTTTGGAAACTGAAAAATGACAGCACATTTTGAGAACTGCTTGTAAATAGCGAGGGCAGCCTATTTCATTGGCCTCCTGAATGCTCTGCGAAGCAGAGCTTGGGATTTCCCCCAGGGGCATGAGATTTCCCTGGAAAGGAGCGGGTACAGGTCCTGCTCCTCCCTGAGCATGGAGCAGGTTCAGGGGTCAGAAACTTTAAGAGTGTAACTTAGCCTTCCAGACTCCTCTTCTTTTTCTGAGGAAGATTTTGCATCATTTCTGTATCACTGAACCACACCTTGCCTCCAAGGATTCTGGCAGAGCTTGAAACCCACCTGGGCATCTGTGCCAGAAAAAAATTAACTTTATGGCCAGAAAGCAGCAAGCATAGCTCAGTATGTTTTCTATCTACTGTGGGCATTTCATAACATGGGAACTGAGCATAGTTTATTTTGTCAAGTTTGGAAAAATGTCTCCTGCACAGTTGAGTTTTTTATGAATGTGTTTATTCCAGCTTTTAACGGTGTGACTTAGAGCTTCCATCAGTGAGCATGTGTAGGACACAGGAGGGGAAGCTTTGGGACTTCAGGCTGTGTAAAGCCCTGGCTTCTCTCCTGTGGGTTCTGGGTCCATTTGTCACTTCCCTTCTACATAAACAAAGGCAGAACAGTGTGGTTGGTGTGTGCAGTCTGTGCAAACCTAGTCTCAACTCTTTACTCTGTGATGGGGGTAAATTGTGTAAGTATTTGTGTGCTTTGATTTCTTGATCAGTAAAATATACAAGGTAGCTAAGATACCTGCACTACTAATTTCCATTACTTCATTGAAAGGAACCGTTAGTGATCGTACTGTTTAATCAATTTTGCACGCCTGTACCTGGTAATCTGAGCAACTACACTGAAGATAACAACATGCAATGTAATAACCATTGTTAATGTCTGATCATCTCTTTTGAAATTCTGTATCATTTTTATTGTTTTTGTCTTTAAAAAAATGGTAACAGTTTCAAGTCATAGGGTTTACCTGAGGATTAAATAAGTTAATGTGCATAAAGTACTCAGATCAGCACCAGGCACATGTTACGTCTAAATAGATGTAGCTGTCACTATTAACAATAATTAAAAAGTCTCATTATTATTCTGGAGAGATTTCAGTAGCGAGTAGCAGACCAGTATTGTCTCAGAGAACTTGTTAAATATAGAGATATTTGTGTCATTCCCCTCAGAAATGCTGATTGAGGACACTCACAAAAGCATACATTTTTATCAGGGGTAATTTTAAAGCAGGCGGTGTCCAGAACAGCGTACTTGTCCAGAAAGACATGTAAGTAAAAGCACCTTTTCTTGCTCCAACAGACCCTGCATGTAAAATAGACACATCCCCTGTCCATGAGAAAATTAAAGGCTCCATCACGGCCCTGAGTGGCTTTGTATCTACATTAATTCACCTTTCTTTATGACAGTGAACTACCTGAGACAGATACTTTTATATAAAGAGAAGAGGTTTATTTAGCTCACACCTCTGGAGGTCTGAAGGCATGGGGTGTTCATCAGTATGAGGAAACCACTCCAGTGACCTAAAGACCTCCCACTGCCCCCCCTCCCCCCTTGTAGGGCCATACCATCTGCTGTTACTGCCACCATTGGAACAAAGTCTCCAATCACATTGGGCCCTTGGAAGACACTGCAACCATATCCAAACCTCCACTAACCTCCTTCCTGGAAGAATGCTTTACTGAGGAAACTGATGTCTCTAATTCCCACAACTAATAGGTTACTTTACTGAGTACTTCCTGGTTGCCAGGAATTATGCTAACAAATTTGCTTAGTGTGTTAGTTACTTTCTCACTGCTGGGACCAAATACCCAGTACCCATAACTTAAAAGAGCAGAGCTTTATTTTGCCTCATGCTTTCAGAGCCATGAGCTGGCTCCAGTGCAGCAACAGCATGGTGGAAAGGCGTGGTGAAGGACAGGTGCTCATCCCATGTGAGCCGGGAAATTGAGAGAAAAAGGAAGAGTTAGAAACAAGAATGGACTCTCTAGGTCACACCCCCAGTTCTCTGCCCCCAACTAGCCTCCTCCTTCCTAACAGCACATCCAACTATGATCTCATCCATGGATCAATCCACTGATGTGTGCAACACCCTGTGATCCAATCACCTTCCAAAAACTCAACCCGAATACACGAGACTTTGGGGGAACATTTCAAGTCACTACCATAACACTTGTATCAGTGCTTTTAGTTTTTTCAGTCACCCAGTAAAATGAATATGATTGTCTTAGTCACTTTCTTATTAATAAGATAGAATATTAGACACTCGCAGCCTGGAGGAGGAAGGCTTATTCGAGCTCCTGTTTTAGTCCACAGTCAGGTGGCTCCAAGGCATAGCACAGGGCCATGGCAAAGAGCTGTTTATGGTATGGCAGATAGGAATCAGAAAGAATCCAGGAAGGAGTGGGTAGGGAGCTTGAACCTTTTACAGTGACCTGAATCTTTTAACCAGACTCTACCTCCTAACAGCAAGCCAGCCATAAGCCCACATAACCTAATTACTTCCCCGGAACTCCACCTATAAGCTCATGAAGCTTTGGGGAAACATCTAGACATAAGCCATAGTAACTACATTATGAGGAGACAGCAATTTAGTGAGGTGACTGTCTTTGCTAAGTTCATCCTGATAACATATTTACCGAGCCACTCACTTATTTCAGGACTCCAACTGAAGCTTTCAGCCTCCCAGGCTTGTGTCCCTTAACTCCCAGTCTAAATTTTTGGCAGGGAATGCTACTTGCTTCCTTCCAGTTTTCAGTTAACTTCCCCAAGGAAAGAATTCTAGCACTGAGTGGGGCATCCGGGCATCCAAAATAAGGATAACCTTTTCTAGGCTCCCTATAGCTGAGTTCTGGCTAGTGAAATATGAGCAAAACTGACATATATAAATTCTAGGTCATGTCCTTGCAGGGTAAGGACACATCCCCCTTTTCCTTTACCTCTTTTGCTGGATGGAGGTGATTATAATGTGCCATCTTGAAACTTAAAAGTTGATGGTGACATTTTAGGAAACCTAGAGGAAAAACAAAGAAAAAACTTTCCTCCCTTAATTTTGGACATTAGGTATTTTGTCTTAGCAATGAGAGAAAAGTAAACGAGACAGCCCCTGACAGTAACAGATAATGCAGACTGTTTATGTAAATGCTTATGAATGAGTAAGCAGGAAATAAATTGTGAGGCCGAATTTTGTGACATGACATAGACTTAAATAAGTTTCTATCAAGTTATTACTTTAAAAGGCTGCAGGGATGATTGGCCGGTGCACACTGTGGATCTCAAGTTATGGAAAGGGTCTTTTCATCCTTGGTGATCTGGCTTGATAGGTTGTAGGGTGCTTACCTGTGCAGGAAACCCATACCGGGTCCACTTGTCTATGCAATGGCTTCCATGGGCTATTTCAGAGGGGTGAATGAAATATCAACTACAGGAAGTTGTAGTTTCATAATTTGAGTCTACTGACCAGGATCCTGAACTAGTAGGCCTCTGAAATCTCCACTTTTTGTCTGGCTGTAAGATAAAAGTGAGTAGTGTCACACAAATTGTGTTCTTGGCTGTCAAGTGCTGGTCCTTCCATTTGCCTGTCCCATTTCTGTAGCTAAGAGATACCGAGATGGAAACAAGAGATACATTTGGAATTGATAAAAGGTCCTTTAGACATTGTATACAGTGCTGGATAGCATTTTTAGTTAAAGCCCAGATTTGGGCTTAATCTATGTTGGTTTTAGTTATTGAGATACAAGTTACTGAGACCTACAAGTTGTGCATAAAACTATTATCTGATTTATATTTGCATAAAACTATTATCTGATTTACATTTAATCAGAATGAATAATAATAACCATAATAGGCAGTCCCTGGTTTCCTTTGTAAGTAGTACTAATACTTATTCCATATGGTTATAAGAAGTTCTCAGTGTGTGCCAGACATGTCTGATGTTTACACATTACATTATTTAATTCTCACCTTAACCTACAAGATAGGTAATAATACTATATCATTTGCCAGATAACAGTACTGAAGACTTTGCGATTGTGTTAACAACAACCCAACGCTTCTGATATATCCTACTACAGAGTTTCTAAGCAACTTACTGAAGGCAGAGGAACCTGGAATAACATCAGTGACAATAACTATGATTTTAAAAGTGCTTCTTATTCATTATAGATGGAGTACTTTATATATTACTTAACTATGTGGAATAAAGATTAGTGCCATTTGCATGTCAAAGAAAGTATGAAGTAGAGAATTCCAATACTTTGTGAACACACAGATTGAAAGAGCCACGGCCAGTATTCAAGCTGAAGTCTGTCTGACTGCACATCCTGGAGGCGTTACACTAGCTGTGCTATGCTTTTATTTCATGGATCTACCTCTGATCACCAGTGTACAGTTTACTATGGTTATGATCTTAAATGTACCCTCAGAATCCTTGTGTTGTAGACTTGGATGCGAGCTGATGGCAGTCGAAGCTTTGGGAGGTGGGGTCTGGCTGGAGGAAGTAGGTCACTGGGAGTGTGCCTTCAAAGGGTATACTGTGTTGGGAACTCTGCTTCTTCAGCTTTCTCTTTGCTTCCACCTCCTTCATGGAGTGAGCACTTTTGCTTTCTGCCATGATGTGCTTTTTCACCACAGGCTCAAAACGATGAGGCCAAGGACCATGGACGGAATCCATGGATTCACGAGCCAACATAAATGTCTTTGAAGTTGTTCATAGCAGGCATTTTGTCAGAGAGGGAAAGGGGACTAGCATGCAGTTCTTTAAAACATGCAATACTGATGGCAGTTTTGTTTTTAGAGTTTTGAAATCTAGTACTTTTTAAAAAAATGAAAATCCTGCAGAGCTAAAGATGCTTTTTGTATAGTCATTGTAACTTCAGGTTATTACTATATAGACGGTTATGCTAAACTAAGTATGGGGAAGTATTGGATAGAAACCAATTTGCTTAATAAATACATTTAGTGTTCAGAGGATGCAAAATACATACCCACACAGTCTAGCAAGAAACAGGAATCCTCCAAAGGGATAAATTAGGAGAGTCATATGTGGGGTTCTACAAATGTGATAAACACTTATTAGAAAAATGAAACTCAGACAGATGTGCCCTTAGACTAATTGAGAAAAAATCCTTGAAAAGCTCAGCTGTGCACTTAACTGGAAAAGACAGCTGAAAGAATAAGAAGGATACACAATATCACCAATGTTTTGTATACAAAATGCACTATATTCATTAAACACTTAAGAGTAATATGATCTACATGTAGAAATACCCTCATATAAATTGGTAAAAGTCCTTCAACGTTAAGCAGAAGTTAAAGAAACCTATGAGACACAAACTTTCTTTATTTTTTCTTTTAAAGAGAATAGTAAAAAGAAAAGAACAGGAGGAAAATACCAACAGCAGAGACAAAGACGAAACAAAGCAAAAACATTAAAAATAATACAAGGGCTTCAAAACAAAATGATAGAAATTAAGTCGTTGTTATATTACATGTTGTTATCTTCAAAGAAGTTGCTCAGATTACCAGATGGAAGAATGCAAGATGGATTAAACTGGTTTTTTTTTTGAGACAGGGTCTTGCTAGGCAGTTCAGGCTGGCCTTGAACTCACTTTGTAGCCCAGGCTGGTCTCAAACTCCCAACAATCATCCTGCCTCAGCCTCCAGAGTGCTGGGATTACAGGTGTGCACCACCATGCCCAGCTAAAACTGTTAAAGAGAACACAAAAATAATACTTAAAAAACATTAGAGACAATACAGAGTTTCACTAGACATGATGATAGGGATTCACCAGTGGTTGTTATAGAGACACAAACTTTCTAAATCTGGGCTGGAACTGTCATATCAATTTTGGAATGCTTGCTTGATATTAAGAGTTTGAGGTGAAAATATCATGTAAGAATCATCTCCAGTGAATTGGTTCATTTCCTTCTAGCTTCTTGGTCTCTCAAATTTGTGCTCAAATCTCTCCCCACCACACTGGTGGAGCGGTATGAAAATGCTCATTATCCCTACAGTAGTAGGACGCATGGACTTTCCTTATCCCGCATCTTTCTTCCTCATCATACAGAGGGAAGTTTGAAGTGCTTAGCTCAGCACAAAAAGTGTTTTGTGATTTGATTCTTACTTCTTTTCCATTCCCTTGGCCTGCCTTTTTCTTATATGTAACTTTAGTCTAACCATACTGAACTATTACACACTTCTAGTTTCATGAAAAGATGCACTACATACTATAGATGAATGTAAGCTATGCCAGCTCCTGGATAAATTATAGCAACTATATTGTAAATGCGTAAGTGGACTCCAAGAGTTTTTTTAAAAAGTAGCCCCCAACCATGAGAAATGAATGGCCATTGTGGCATAATTATTAATATTACCTGTGTTTCATGTTAAGAGGTTAGACCATAAGCAGCTGTGCAAAAGGACCCCCGACTTCCCAGCTTAAGGTCATTGGGTTTCACTGTCTTTCACCTTAACTTCTTTACCTGCTCAAGTCTAACTTTATGGGTTGGTCACTTTCATCATTCTATATCTGTTATGAAAATTTTCATCAGTTTAGAAACAAATCAGAACTCCCACTGGATTAAATGATAATGGCATTTTAGTGAAATGCACAGTAGGAAACCCAAGCATGTTTGGTGGGTGCAGCAATTTAGTGCTGTCTTGGAGGATCCACCTTCTCCTTATTTCTTTTTCTTTTCTATTCTGTCTTTTTATTATGTCAGCTCCATCCAAAACTGGACCTCCCATTTGATGGCAAAAAAAGCTGCAGTGCTTCTAGACTTTGCATTAGTCTGCGTGTTGGCCCATTATAGTGTTTCTAGCAAGAATCCAGGAGTCTACTTTAATAGACTTGTTTAAGTCTCATGCCCTCCATAATCCAATCAACTTGGCAGGATAAGGACATGCTGATTGGTTGCAACAAATTAGGGCTTAGTCCTGTAGCTGGGGCAGAGTCAGTCTTTGTCAAACTAAATGGGCTGCTTGACAGTAAAATCAAGGAAAAGGAAGAATTAGATGTGAGTACAGAAGTGGCGAGTTTACAGTCCACACTTGAAGCCTTCGTCTACCAACCAACCGAACCAACAACCAAGTTATTAGAGCCTCAAACTTGAGCCATGTGTGTGTGTGTGTGTGTGTGTGTGTGCATGTGCGTGCATGCCCTCATGTGTGTGTGTGTGTGTGTGTGTGTGTGTGTGTGTGCTCCTAGGAAAGAATTTTTAATTTGCATCTATAGGGTCAGAGAGAGGAGTTTGGGAATTAACGTGGTGAGTAAGCAGAGATTGCTTTCATTCTCTTCCTGAAGCCAAGCAGAAACCTGCAACTTCCCAGCTTGAGTCTTTCCATATCTGAGTCTTGAATCTGAATACGAACCTCCTAATTGGATTTCAACGTTAGTCAGGGTAATTTCAGGTGCTTCTCAATTTGTGACATAATTACGTCCCGTTACAAATGGGAAATATTGCATGTAAAGTGTTTAATATTCCTAACCTTTGTACATGCTAACTGGTGGAATAGGATCTTGTAGAGTATTGGCTGTTTCCCCTTCATGATCACGTGACTGGTAGCTAGGGCTCACTGCTGTTGTCAGGTATCACAAGAATGTAGCGCTACAAATTACTTGCCCAGGAAAAGATCAAAATGCAAAACTTGAAGTATTGTTTCCACTGAACCCACAATGGGTTTATACCACCATAAAGTTAAAAAAAAAAAAAAAGGATTGAGTCTGATCCATGCAAATCATCCACATTTCTCATTACTTGCAACTTGGGATGATTCCCTTATCTTATTCAGTTTTGTGAGAAATATAGATTACGCATACAAAGTTTCCAGCATAGCATCGGGCACAGAGTTCCGTATAAATATAAGTTTCCTTTTAGTTTCTTGTCACTAAATTGACTCTGAGCACATTGGCATAGTGATTTTTCCTTTAGTCCACTTTCAAAGCTGGGGCAGTTCCTTTGAACCTCCTTATATAGTGGGGAAGTGTCCTTATGAAATAACTTTATGCTGCATTCTCAGCTTCTCCTTGAATAGCAGGGAAAAATCTGATTGATTGAAATTTCCAATAAATATCACTGTGTTTTTACATCAGTTACAGACACAGACTGGGAGGCCCCCAAATCCTGCGGACTTGGAATCACTTTCCTCTTACCCAGGGAAGCTTTCATAATTGTTCTTGGCCAAAGTGCTGATCTTTTCGTGATGTCTTTGGAAACTGTAGTTATTCATTCATTTCTCACCAAGACCCACAGCTATATTGCTCCAAGGGAGCCCATTAGCTCATTTGAATTAAATTTCCACACTTTCAGCCAAGAATCTCAAGGTCATGAGGCCATGGAGCATCAGCAAGATATCTGACTAATGTTTGGTTTCTGCTTTC
The DNA here is from genome assembly GCA_004027595.1 of Dinomys branickii. NCBI lineage: Eukaryota > Metazoa > Chordata > Mammalia > Rodentia > Dinomyidae > Dinomys > Dinomys branickii. Next base: position 10,490 of record PVLD010016238.1, on the reverse strand, counting down.
AACATCCAACCTTGACCATATTATGTTTGCTGTTACCCCTTACTCCCAACCTAACATCAACTGATTGGTCAGCTCAGACATGTAGGAAATAGAAGCAAGCAATGCTTCAGTGAACCCTTTCAAGCAGTTAAGACCATGAATAATTCATCAGTGTGGAGTGGTTCTCCTTACACCTGATGGTCTCACTATGGGTTACAATAGACTAAGCTCAGGGGAAGCCCTCTCCCCAGAATAATTAGTCTTCCTTCAGCTCCACTGAATTAGCATATCTATCTTATTGTGCCCTTGGGTGGCAGGGCCTACTAAGTTATAAAATAAGAAAATTATTACTGCAGGTTTGGAGCAGATTATTCTGAAGCTCCTGCCACTATATGAATGGGGCTGAAGTCATTGGGGAAGTTTAGTTTGTGGCTTCATGATTGGGAAGATACTTGTTATTTTTTAATTTTCAAAGATGAAAGTAGATTTACACTTCTTTCTGATCATAAAGGTTATAAATGTGAATGTCCATGTGTCAAATAACACAGAAAAACACACTGAAGAAAATCACTAATCCTAAATGCCAACATCCAGAGACAATCACTGATTCACATTTTGCTGTATTCGGTTCAGACCTTTATTTTCCTTTCTCTCTTTCACTGTGCACAACTGGCATCATAATTATCAGTGGATGTAACAATTATAGAGTATATCACTTCTGCTCATAAACATAGATCTACGTAATCATTTTTATGGCTACACAGGGCTGTGTTGCATTTGTATAACAGACCTTATCCAGTCCTCTTGGTTGTTATCAAATTGTCCCTGTAAGCAAGAATACTGCAGTGGGAAACCCACACAAATTGGCAACCTGCTTTAAAATCAACTTTAGGAAATTGGTAGAAGTGAGAATCCTGGATGGTGGACTCAGGAACCAACACAGTAAGGGGTGAGAAGTTGCGGGGTGCTGAAGGTTGTCTTGGATGGTGCGTGTAGGAGGTGAGCGGCTCTGGCTATGGGCACAAGGATGCCAGTTTGCAAGAGGACATGTTTAGGCATTCAGCTCTCCCTAACCGCCTTTGGACAGTCAATGGCTAATTTTACTAGTGCTGGGCTATGCAAGTTAGTGATCAGTCTGTTGGGGTGAGGCGTTGACGGAAATACATGTGGACCAAATGCTTTTGAGTGTTCTCTTTGCCACTCCATTCAGATCCTTGGGTTGGTATATTGCAAGCTAGGGTTTTGCTCCTTCCCTGTACAAATTCTCCCCAAATATGGGTTTAGATGTGAAACCATAACCGGAGGGGTTGTCTGATGAAGTGGGAGCAAACAGAAGTGGTGCTGTTGGTGTTGGGGTTCTGCTCTGGGACTTATCATTTCCCCTTTCTTAACTTCCCTGGTGATGACAAGGAAAGGTTTGACTGTTGGACTTTTCTCAGTTCACATAGCCAGACTGCTGGCTGAACCACCAAGGAAGTAGGAATCCACCAACCCAAATAACTGGACCCAAGAGGAGTTCAATTTCCCCCAAAGAGAGAGACTACGAGCCCGGTTCACATGTATCATCTGAATCCAAAGCATTGAAACAGGTGGGTAGATAATTTAATATAAATACATATTACAAATATACTTAAAAACAAAAACTATTAGCATTCATAAAACTGAGCCACATAAAATATCAAATTTGAAGAATATTGTAGTTGGATAAAGCAAAGCCAGTTCTTCTTTTCATAGCAGAATATGACTGTGAGTATACTCCAAAGATTTTGAGGAGTTGGGGAGCATGAGCCCCAGAGTGAAAACTGCATCTTACTCTTAATCAAGCTGTATCTTAATCAGGCACATTATGCACCTCCAACTAGTAGTATGTTTTAGTGAGTCAGACTATCCCTTAAGACTCAAATATTATGGTGGCTAAGTGTAGAGACAATTTGGTCTTACTCTCTTCCTCCTATTGAATTTATTCATGAAATAATATAATTTCACCTTGATTATGTATCTCATATTTGTTTTATATATGTTTATTTTATTTATTTATTTTTATTTTTAAAAGTAAAGGAGGAAAAACATATTAGCAGACGGCCACTTACAAAGTAGTACAAGAATAGTACAATCAAAACTGAATTGCAGACAAGGGGGAAGGGAATTAACAATGGTTGTTGTATCACATATTGATAACTTCAAAATGTATACTCAGGAAAACAAGTATAGACATGCAAGATTGATCAAACAATGAAACATTAATTTTTCCTTAAAATAAAGCAGCATAAGTCAGTAGTACAGCTATGTTAGTTATCCTGCATATACATGCATACATAATTATCCCTTTCTTCCTTTTCTCTTTCCACTCATCCCATTTGCTCTTTACTTTGGAGCAGTTTCCTTTCATACCTCCTAATTTATATCCCCACTTTCAGGTTCTTTCACTAGTGATACAATACATTGCTTACACATGCACATCTGATGTGCAGTTTGTAATAGCTAAATCATGGAAGCAACCCAAATGTCCATTTACTGAGGACTGGATAAAAAAACTGTGGCATTTTTATATAATGGAATATTACTGAACTATAAAGAAAGACAAACTTGTGGCTTTTATAGGTAAGTGGTCACAATTAGAGACCATATTCATATATATGTTTATTTTAATTAACCCATTGATAAACAGGATAGTGTCTGTCTTATCTATTGCGGGTGATGTTAATGTCTTCCATCCGGCTACTCACAATTTATTTGATGTTATGGTGTGAAATGGTAGAGATGAAAAGGAAATAAAACATAGCCTCTGACTGAAGGGATGTAATCTAGTGATACAGTTAAACACACATATGAATATGTTATGATGATATAGGAAAGGTCACACAGCTGCACACTAGTAAAGTTAGTACTCAAATATGGAGAATTAGACTCTGTTCTTTAGTATAGCCTGCATTGTATGCATGAGTGTTTCATGAAAGATGTTTCATGAAATACATTTATGTGTTTCCAGTAATTTGTAAATTAGTAGCAAAAGCTTCAACTTGTTCATTGCTTATCTTACCAACTGCAGCTTTCCAGGAAGGCTCATAAAGCCCTGTGTTAACAGACCTTAAAAATTATGTGCACAGAGTAAGTTACTCTGCAGCAGGAGTTTCAAAACCAGTGGAGTGATCTATGAATTCTGGAACAGATTTATTCTTTTATGTAGTGCAAAAATAAACTCCATCCAAGGTCATTCACAATTTAGCCCCCAAAATTATAACATAGTTATTTAATTCACAACATATACATGATAGCTGAATTTGTATGGTTTGGTGACTGCTGCACTGCAGTCCTGGAGTTTTGACTTCCATTTGAGGAAGGTGATTTCTTAGTTAGAGATTGCAGGGAAATAACCGATTATTGTTCCCTGCCATTTTCTGGTTGGTTATCCTCCAATTAATCTGTATGAAAGCCTTCCCTATGGTTCTCTAACAATATCTGGATTTGAGATTTCTTAGTCCTACTTACGTTCTTCCTGCATTTGAAACGTAAGTGCAATAAAACTTCATTTACTGAGATTAATTGGAGGAAAGAGGTTGGGATATGATTTAATAAAACTTGCCAGCCATTTAAAGATAATTATAGTTTTATTATTATTAAAGTCTTATAGTAACTCAAATTAAACTAGCTGTTGGGAAGCCACAGTCTTTGGGGATCTCTTCTGATATGTCTAAAGACATTTAAGGGAATATCTAAATTGTTTATAAATGAACACTTGTAAAGCGTTTTGCTGAAATTGGGAGGTTATTTTCCTTTTAAATTTATGCTGCAGGGAAATGTGGGCATTTCAGGTTGTCAGTGCAGAGCGAGTGGTATCTGAGCAGTTCAATAAACATCTCTACCATCTATTTAGCTTCTGTCCTATGTTAGAGCTTAACACAACCTTATGAAAAATATTCATGACTTTCTGGGGCACTATCTTGATTTTTGCAATGAGATAACTGCAACTCACAGAGGTTAAGTAATTTGCCTCAGCTTATTCTTGCTAACTTCAAAGCCCACGTCCTTTCCTATTTGCCTTGCTTCGACCTAATAGTAGGGGAAACCTCAAGGTGACTGATACTCACCCAGCGCAAGGAGAGCTCCGGGAGAAGTGAGCATACAGTGTCGTGGGGCCACAGTGAACGGCAGAGCAAGGTGCCACTAACTGATCCCAGAGATGCCGGTGAAGGCTCCCCAGAGAGAAGGTTGATGGGTCTTGAAAGGTGGTTAGAAAGAATTGGAACAGAGCCTGTTAAGTAAAAAGTGGGTGTGCCTTTTTGCAGAGTCAGAGGTACTCTAGAAAAAAGTGTGTGGGAGAGAGTGGATGGAACCTGAAAGAATAAATAAAACCTAAAAGGTGTAATAGATATGGTGAAAGGGAAAGACACTGCTCAAAGGGAAAGAACAAGTGGGATGGGGGAAAAGAGAAAAGAAAGAAAAAAGGGAAATATGTATATACGTATACACGGGATAGCTAAGATAGTTGTACTAGTGATTTCTATTGCTTTGTTGAAAGGAACAATTAATGTTTAATAGTTTGATCAATCTTACACGCCTATATTTGTTTGTCTGGGTAACCAATTAGAAGATAACAATAGACAATACAACAGTGATTGTTAATTTCCTGTCACCTTCTCTGAAGCTCTGTATTGCTTTTATTGTTTTTGTATTGTTCTGTTTATGGCTGTGTGTTGGTTACTATGTTTTTGTTCTTTTATCTTTAAAATAAAAGAACATGGGACACTGCAGCTAATGTGATCTTCCAAATCCAGCTCTGTCACAGATGTGTCACACACATTGTGGAGGGCTTTAACTTTCACAGTTCAAGTTTCTTCGCTTGTAAAATATACATAGCTCATCTATATTGGAAAGGTTAAGGTAAAGGAGATGTTGCCTATAAAGCATTAATATGTTGCTGGGCACCTATGAAGTGTGGTCAAATATGATGAGTGCTTAAATAAAAACAGAAAATATTACACCAGAAAACACAGATTGCCGTGAATGCCCCTCTAAACTCTCTCCTTACTTCAAACATACTTAATCTATCATTCTTGCCACTTTCTCAGACAGTGTTGGGAAGTCCTCCTTTGAGTGTCTCCATGTCCAGAACCAACTCATGTTTATGACAGCGTCTGTCGTGTAGAAATCTTTTCACTAGCTCTGGTGCCGAGTGACTTCCAGCTCTTCCCAAGTCATAAAAGGTAACTGTTTTGAATCAATCCAGTACACAGAGACACTCTCCTCAGTGTAAATAAAGAAATTAAGGAAAGAGGATTTCCAGAACTGTTTCAAATAGTGGCAACACTGATGAGATTTGAAGAGAGATTATTTCGAGAGATTAATGGCAATTTATCTTTTACTGTAATAAATCTTTTAACATTCATTGTATCATTTGAATACATTCATTAGTTATTATTTATCACCATAGGAGAAATAAGATACAGCTTTTTGTTTCATCAGCCGTTGGGTGAAGAAGTTCCTGAAGGATTAATCACTGTGTTAGTCCGTTTCCATGACTGTAACAAATACCGGAGACAATCAACTTATAAAGCTTGTGATTTTGGCTCATGGTTTCGGATATTCCAGTCCATGATGAATTTGTCCTGTTGCTTGGAGGCTAGTGGCAAGATGACATCATAGCCAGAGCCCCATGTGGTGAAGCAAAACTTTGGGTCCAGGAAGCAAAAGGGAGTGTGGACAGGTCCAGGGTCCTATAGTCCCTTCTAGGGCCTCTACACATCCAAAGACTTCTCTCTAGACCCCAAGTCTTAGTTTTCTCTGCATCCTAATAATGCCACACTGGGGACTACACCTTTATATGTGGGCTCTAGGGGACCACCCAGTTATAAACTGCAGCTGTCACAGTCTCTTCAAGAAGCTCTTGGACTTCTCATCCAGGGCTCTGTTGTTGTTGGAAGTCAGATTTGCGTTCTATCCTCCTTTGACTAAAGTTACTCCTGATCAGAGAAGATTCTCTCTGCCCCTGCCTTCCTCTCTCGCTTGGCTGTCCCGCCTCAAGCCGTCCTTGGCAGGCTTCTGTGGTTCAACCTTGAGCTCCTTCAGAGGCATTTCCTCCCTGTGGCTATGCACTGAGACATGTGGCTGTGGGCTTCTTGTTCCAATCTAGTCCTCCTTTGAGGAGTGGGGGCCCAGACCTCACAGCAAGGCTGAGGGTACTGGCCTATGGTTTCCTTTGAGACCTTGCTCATTGTGTTATTCCCTTTCTTGCCTATTTTCATCCCTTTTTGATAAACAAAAGATAGTTGTAAAACATGGTCTTTTGACCTTACCTGGATTTCTAGGGAGTTTTAGTCATCTTTCCTTTCTTTCACATGTAAAATCCATGAGGGCGATTCTATAATTGCTGGCTCTTATTCACTTCCCAGTCTTCATAATGACTTCCATGCCTGAGAACTCTTGACTTGAGTAAGAACTACGCTGACTAGTGTATGTCTGTGGGTGAGTGACATGTGGGTCAGCAAACTGAGGGAGAGGCAAAGACTCAGCTTGGATATGAACACCACCAACCACTAGGCTTATGGCTTGAAAAGAATAAAAAGGGAAAGAAGTACTCACCATTTATGGCAGAGCGCCAACCTTTGCAGCTGCCTATGGACACTGGGCTTGAGTTTCTTCAGCCTTTATCAGACATTCTTTAGCCCTCCAAAGCAGACAGACTCCTTAGCTTTCAATGCAGACTTGTACTGGTGACTCCAAAGTGAGCTTCCAGGTCTTTGATCTTTGACTACTGCTGGATCCTCTGCCTCTTGAGTACACAGGTGATCATTTTCAATTCTTCCACCTCTGCTGGTGGAAACCTACCTAATATGTCCCTTTGTATGTGTACCTATGTTTTATATCGATTCAGTTTATTTAGAGAACCCCAACTAATACAATACCTTTCCAACTGCTGAAATATCCCAACACTGCCCTCTCTTTTTTCACACCCCTTAAAACCTGCATACCATCTATTCACCTTTTCAGATACTGTCAAGCACCATCTCCTCTGTGAGTTATTTCCTGAACTATACAGATGGAATTGCAAAAATACATCTGCCGGAACTTGAATCAAAGATAGCACATAGATTTCAAGTGAAAGCTAACCTGAAAAATTGGTTGTAGCTTAGTCATTAGAGTACCATGTTGAGAAGGATTCTGAGATCATGTCTGGGACCTATTAGGAGGATTACTGTGGGCAATTAATAAGATCTTTCCTGGAATGTTAGTTGGGAGGGTATATGTGGGCCACATGTGAAGTTTTTTTGGTCACTTTTGGTAGTGGCTGCAGATAGCAACCATGTAACATTTGTTGCAGTTATTTGTTATGTATTTCTTTGATAACAGTAATTACACTGTAGGCCCTTCCTTTCATATTCATATCTATGGGTTCTACATCTATGAATTCAACCAAGGACTGAAAATTTTAAAAAGTCTGGACAGAATTTTTCCTTGTGATTATTTTCATAAGCAATACAGTATAACAATTATTTAACTAACTCTTACGTGGCTTTATATATTATAAGTAATCCAGAAATGATTTAGATTTTATGGGAAGATGTGCACAGGTTATGTGAAAATACTATTCCATTTTATATGAGAGACTTAAATATATAAGGATTTTGATGTCATCAGGGGTTTGGAAACCAATTATGGGTATGTAGGTATTTCTATATATTATTTATAGAGAACAATGTGCTATTTTGATATATGAGTATATTGTGGAGAGATTAAATCAAGTTAGTAAACATGTCCATCATATCACTAAATTACCTTCTCTCATTTGTCTGCAACTTCATCTTGTCATACAGGTGCGAGTCCCTCTCAGTGAATCTCTAGGTTATTTATCTCCTCTCTCTTTTTAAAAAAATATTTTTTGTAGATATTCTTCTTCATTAGTCCATATTAAGTATACACAATAAAAGGTTTCATTGTGACATTTCAATGTGCACGTAGCACACATGAGTTATACCCACCCTGCCATTCTTCTTCGTCATACTCCTTCCCCCAAACCATTGCTTTACTCTGATAGTCCCCCTTCTAATTTTATGTCACCTTCACTTTATTTCTTTGAGAGTCCAGAAGTGAAAGAAAGCATATGATCCCTTTCTTAGCCTGGTTTATTTCACTTAACACAATGGTCTCCAGTTCTATCCATTTTCTTGCAAATGATGTGATATTGTTTTCTTTAAGGCTGAGTAGCACCCCCATTACGTATATTCACAACATTTTGTTTATCCATTCAGATTTTGTTGTACATCTAAGCTGATTCTATGTAGGGCACAGCTGAAGCTGGAGATCGGTCACATGCAGACCAGAGCAAGGCCAGCCTCAGGAGCCTGGTGCCTGAGGCAAGTCACACGAATGAGCTGCTCTGGTCTCAAGAACACAGCACACCTGAGACAAGCCATGTGGATAAGCTATTCGGCAGAGAGGTTTCACATGATATTCAACCTCCTAAGTGTATAAGTAAATGTGCTGAAGCCACTGGACCTCTCTCCTTCCTTTTCCTCCTTCCTTACTTCTGTCCTGTCAGGCTACAAGCGGCCTCAGTTTTCTGCATTCTGACTCTTGTCCTTCTTTCTCCATTCTCTCACCATCCTCTCCCTGGGAACACTGAGAGCTGCACAGGACGTGGCAAATCTATAACTTGGTTATTGAGAATTGCACTCATGGCTGCGTAGGTATCTCTATAGTTTGTGCACTTTAATTCTTTCAGGTATATGTGAAGGAATGGCGTAGATGGATCATATGCTAGTCTATTTTTAGTTTTCTGAGGACTCTTTCTGCTTATTTTTATAGTGGTTGTACCAGTTTACATTTGCACCAAGAGTGTGTACGTGTTTCTTTACCCAGGTTCCCTTACCAGAAGTTCTTATTCTTTCATGTGACAGGAACATGGTAAAAAGCAGGAGTAGCTATTCTGTTTGCAGAAAAAGGGAACTTCAAGCTGAGACTGATCAAAAGAGACAAAGATATTCAATACATACTTGTTAAAGGAAAAACCCAGGAAGAGATGACATTCATAAATATATACACACCAAGTACCAGTGCACCCAACTATATAAAACAAATATCAGTGGACATAAACTATCAAATAAGCACTAACACAATTGTAATGGGACTTCAATATACCCTTGCACAAATAGATCAACTAGGCAAAAAAAAAAAAATCAGCAAAGAAATATCAGAACTGAATCAAACCTCTAAACAAGTGGACTTAGTATATGTCTATGGAGCGTTCCACTCTGTAACTTCAGAACACAACTGCACATGAGATGTTCTCCAAAATAGACAGCATACTAGCCCATAGAACATGCTTAGGGAATGCAAAGTTATTGAAATTATCGCATGTGTATTATCAGACTATAATGCAATGAAATTGGAAATCAATGGCAGAAGAAACCACAAGAGCTACATAAACACATATAATTTAAATAACACCTTCATAAATAGATGAAATGGGTCACAGATGAAATTAAAGAAGAAAGTAGACAGTTTATACAATTACATGATAATGCCAATACAACATACCAAAACTTATGGGACACAATGAAAGCAGTCCTATGACAGAAATTTACAGCAGTGAACCCTTCCATCAGGAAAAGAGAGTGAAGTTATATAAACAACCTAATATTGAACCTCAAAATTCTAGAAAAAGAACAAATCAAGCCAAAACTCATATAACTGAGGAAATTGAAAAGATCAGAGCAGAAATTAATGCAATTGAGACTAATAAAATAATATAAAGAATCCATGAATCAAACAGTTGGTTCTTTGAAAGGTTAAATAAAACTGACAAACCTTTAGCCAATCTTAGAAAAAAAAAAAGGAATGAAAAAGACTCAAATCGGAGATCCGGGGAAGATGGCGACCAGGTGAGCAGCAAGGGAGCGAACCTCCTTAATAAACACCACCAGCTCGAGACAGACTTGGCGAGCGTGAATGCCGGGACCTCGGCTGGGAAGTATAAACTGGGCGTATTTCTCTGAGATGCCGGGGGAGATGTCGTAGGGCGGACCAGGCTGCCGGGGCGAGACGTGGGAAAGTCCCAGACGCTGGGAGCCAGGGACGATCCCCGCGGGGAAGAAGCTGGGATCAGTCCAAGCGCAGTGGAAGCGCGGCCGCCTCGGGCCCTCCCGCCTCCCGAGCCGGTGCAGCCCTCCGGCGGCTCCCGACAGAGATCGGCTTGCTAGCGGCGGAGACGCCCGGCAATCCCACGTTTCGCGCGTGTCGGGCGAGCCGCGTGGAGGGCCCCAAACGCCGCCGGAAGCAAAACGCCGCCGGAAGCGGAGAGAAGGATTTGCTGGGCCCTAGCGCCCTGAGAGCACGGACGCCTCGATCCCTCCCGCCTCCCGAACCGGCGCAGCCCCCCGGCGACTCCCGACAGAGATCGGCTCGTTAGCGGCGGAGACGCCCGGCAATCCCACGTTTCGCGCGTGTCGGGCGAGCCGCGCGGGAGAGAGGGATTTGCTGGGTCCTGGCGCCCCGAGAATACAGACAGCTCGATC
>PVLD010016237.1:0-45679 GCA_004027595.1 Dinomys branickii | reverse complement strand
AAAGACCCAAACCACCTCCACGGATGCCTCTGGGGTTACCAGTAGTCACTGTTTCAGCAGAATCAAGCAACCCCTCCTACACTGTGAGTCAGAGCTCAGGGAGAAAGCAGTGCTTGCCCTCTCCCTCTTCTGCACTGAAGTCCCTCTCTTTGCTCTACCTGTGGGCTTCAGCTTTTGCTTCAAGTCCTTGCTGGTCCCGGGGACTCATTTACCTCCTCCTTCTCTTCCTCACATTGTTATATTCAAGTACCTGGATTCCAAATCTCAGATAAGCTTTTTCTCTGTTGCTTTCCATCCTGCCATCTTCCTGGAAGTCCTTTTTTTTTTAACCTTCTTAAAGTGGTAATTTTCAGGCTTTCTTTTTTCTCAGTTGCTATTTCCATTTATATTATATAGTCCATTGATATATTAGTCCGTTGATGTATTAGTCTATTGATGTATTATCATTTTTAAGATTATAAATTTTCCTCTAAGGGCCTAAATATAGCTTAGTGGCAAAGCAGTTGCCTCACATGTGCAAGGCCCTCAGTTTAATCCTAACCACTGCAAAAATAAAGTGAAATAAAATAAAACGCTTAGTTGGACACCGTTCTAGGGGAGGGTTCATTGTTTGAACCCAGGACTAAGAGCAGCTATGGCGTAGCTTCATTTGGAGGCTCCCAGTGTTACATTTCCACAGCAAATGCATGAGAGACAGCCGCAGCAGACAGGTGCGGTCAGGGAGCCACAGTCAAGCTGGAAAGAGATCCCAGTGGTGTTTCAGCTTAATAACCTAGACCTGGCTCAGCTTGAGTTACTCTAGGTTTGAAAATCATAGCACTGATAACCTTGCCCTAATCCTACTGCCCGCCGGTGCCTGAATCCAGCATGGTTCTAATGGTTTGACTACGTTCTTTCTCTACCAACACAAGTAGGGACATGTCTTGACTTGGACACTGCCAGGATTACAGTTCCTAGAAGAAAACCACACATTCAAAATCACAGAGAAATTTTTTTTTGTTTTGTGTTGTTTGTTTGGTTTTTGTTTTTTATGTGTGCAGTGTTTAGTTTTTTGCTGTTATTTTTCCTCTTCATCTTTCCTTTCTTCCTTTCTTTACCAGTTTATTGGGGCTTGGGAAGTTCTCCTTGTTCTTCTTTCTTCTTATCTCTTTTTCTTATTTTTTTCTTTTTTTATCTTCTTTTTTATCATTTTTCCACTTTTAATTTTTCTCTTTTTACTGCCGTATATCTTTCATTCTCCCTTTTTTGTTTATCTTTTATTTCTCATCAGTTTTTTTCTCTTACATGTATCTGATTCTGCAAACATCCTTCTACTCTCCAGTAAGAGCCTTTGTACCACTTCTCTCTTCTCCTTTTCATATCATTCAGTTTAAAGTTTCAGATTTTTCCTCATGCAGTCCTCTAGTCACAAAACCTATATCCTTAATAGTGTAAACATAAATTTCTATTAATTTTTCAATGGTTTATAAAATTACTTGTGAATTATTTTTTACCACTAAGAGAGGCATAACTATTGCATTTAGTACATATTAGCTGCAAGTCAATACATAATTGGTGCTTATGGTATGTTAGTACCTAATTTGTCTTGGATGATACCATTGTAGCTGACTCACTTGCTATTACCAGGGTCACATAATTGTTGGTATTTCTGTGGAAGCCAACACTCCGACTATCTTTGTGGCATTAACAATACTGGAACACAATCCCAGAGAACTCAGCTGTTGGGCTAATTACACTGCATCCTCCCCTCCCAAGTGAACAAAGTAGTTACATCTTGGGGCTGAGGCAAAGGACTATACTTAGTCACACCCAAACTACATCACTGAAAAACAACTAGAGTGATCTCTGTACCAGCAACAAAGTCTTTATTTTGTAAGTATCCAGAAGCCTCACCACAAAATAGAAGAAACAAACAATAGAGATATGAGAAGGCAAGGCAACAAAATGCCTCCAAAAACTCCCAACCTCCCTGAAGCCAATCCAGGAGGCACTGAGAGGCAGAATAGCATAAGCCACACACTCATATTGCTGGAAAGGGTAACAGAGGAGGTTAGATAGCAGATCAAAGAGGTACTTAGCAAATTTACAGCTTACAAAAAGAGGTACTCAGTAGGATCACAGAAGATATACCTACATGAGTAACGGAAGTAAAAACCAAAATGATTCAGGAGCTTTCAGAAAACACTAATAAAATGCTAGGTGAGCTATACAAAATAATGAAACATGAATGACCTTTTCAAAGAATTAGAATCCATGAAAAGGTTGCAGTCAGAAATCCAAGAGATTAAAAATTATATTGCAAGTATACGCAGAAGTAATCATGTGTGAACAGAACTTCAAAACTGAAAGACAATGATGCCTTCAAAGACCAGTTACTCAAAGACATCTTTTTTTTTTTACTTTTTTTTTTTCAAGTGCAATTTAGTTGCACTTTTTTTTTTTTTTTTTGGCGGTACTAGGGATTTCAAAGACATCTTAAAAGCAACATATGGACATAAAAGGTAGATCTAACAGTTGCTAGATGATGCAAAGAAGACTAATGTAGGAGTAACTGGAGTAAGTGAAAAATCAAAAGACAACGCACCAAAAGCACCACCCAAAAAGGTTTGTAGTTTTTTGTAGCATAAAAAAAAACATGCTCACAGAAATAAGGGCAGAATACTTCTGAGCTACAGGGAAAAAAATAGACATTCAGCTAAGCGAGGCATATACAACCCCAAATAGCCATTACCGAAAGAAAACCTCTCCATGTCACAATATACTCAATATACTCATATCTACTGCAGAGACAAGATCTTAAAAACTGTTAGAGAAAGGCAACAAATCACACATAAAGATGAACTCACTAGAATTAGAACAGACTTCTCTACACTTCTAGTGCAGACTTCTCTACACTTCTAGTGAAATGTTTCAAGCCCTAAAAGATAACAATTTATGACGATCAAACTAGCATCACAAAAAAATTATCAAGCATATCCTAGAAAGAGACAATGAAGCCAGGTTACAGATTCTAACTAGATGACCTCTCCAAAACCTTATATTCTCATAGATGGTGCTTTTGGGAGCTGGCTGGATCCAAGACGTGTGATACTGAGATTAAGGGTGAATGGTACTAAATTTATCCACTGATTGGAATTAGCTTAATTCCAGGTGTGGCTGAATAAATTTACTGAAAACAAAAGCCCCACCCATAAAGGTTTGTAGCCTGGACGGGATAAAAGGGAAAGGGAGGCTTATGCTGCTCACTGCCTCCTCCTTGCTCTGCCATGGATTGTTTCTCCTCTGGTCTGCCCCTCTACCATGCCACTCCACTTTGGAACCAGCTGACTAGAGACCGAAACCTCTACAAACTGTGAGCTGAAATAAACCTTTCCTAACTTAACTTGTGGATGGCAAGTATTTTGTCTAAGCAACAAAAAAAATAACCAAGAGAGCCAATAAGTCAAAAGAATGAATTCTCCTGGCAGGATGAACAGCTGAAAAAAGGGCTAAAAGAATGAAATCAGCAACAGGAAAATAACACAATGACAGGAATAAATCAGTATCTCCCAGCAATAACTCTCAACGTGAATAGTCTCATTTCCCCAATGAAATGACATGGATTGGAAGAATGAATCAAGAAACAAACTCAACAACAATATACAAGCAACATACGTAATTCAAAAAGAAACTCACACATTAAAATCAAAGGTTGGAGGCCAGCAAGATAGCTCAGCAGCACAAGCACCTGCCTGGCAAGTACACGGTCCTGAGTTTGATTCCTGGTACCAAAAAAAAAAAAAAAAAAAGGCTAGAAAAGAATATTCCATGTACTAGGAATCCAGAAAAAAAGCTGGAGTGGCTATCCTAATTACAGACAAAGTAAATTTCAACCAAAACTGATCAGAAGACACAAAGAAGATCACCACATATTGGTTAAGGAAACAACTCAACAGGTTAATGAAACAATTCAACATATAGGCTGCTTCCAGGATTTATCTATTATAACTTGTGCTGTCATAAACATAGGTATGCATGTATCACTATAATATACTGCCTTTGACACTTTCAGGAAGATACCTAGAAGGGGCAAAACTAAGTCAAATGGAATTTCTGGTTTTATTTTTTTAAGGAATCTCCATACTGATTTCAATAGTGGTTGTACCAGTTTACACTCCCACCAACAATGAAGAAAGTTTCCTTTATTCCACACTTCTTAGTATCCAGTCAATTACAAGACCCCCATCATCCAATCATATTTCAAAAAGCCTGCCTTTGAGCACATAGTCTTTTTTTTTTTGGAGACAGGGTCTCACTATGCCATTCAGGCTGGTCTTGAATTCACTTTGTAGCCCAGGTTGGCCTTGAACTCACACCTGATGGGTTTCTGCCTGTGCCAAGTCATCATGGTGGCCATCTGACATAGTAAAGAGCCTAAAACAACAATGCATCCCTCCCAGACTAACTTCCATCTTCTTTCTTCAGTCTAACCACAATTTCACATTTTATTTCTATGCACACTCGATCCCTTCTTCCCAATCAGTGTCTATTATATCACTTAGACTGCCCCCCAACCCTACCCTCAGCCAAGCCCAATATATCCTTTGTCTCTCTGCCCCCTCATCAGAGAGTCCTTGTGTCTCTTTAGCAGCCCTCCCGTGCCCAAGAACAAAAGCCTCCTTTACCTTTGTTCCGTCTCTCACTCCTGCCAAACCTAACAGCAACAATCCTCCTGTCTCAGCCTCAAGAGTGCTGAGATTATAGGTGAGCCCATGGTCTTTAAGTGATGTGTAGATATAAATCATAACATTTGACTTCTGGGAGGATGGCAGAGTGATGAGCAGCAGAGAAAGAACCTCTCCAATATTTGGTGTCTAGACACTGGAATATAGCAATATGAGGAAGAAAAGAAGGAGGAAAGTGGGTCCCCAGGACCCAGAAAGGATCTGAAGTGAGAACTGAGGCTCATGGGGATAGAGAAGAAAGAGACTTCAACCAAGAAAGAGGTGGCAGTCATTGGTTTCTTCCTGAGCCTGAACTCATTGCATGGGAGGGGTTGTTCAGACCTGTAGGCAAATGGTGACTTGTGGAGAGCAGCTGAAGCTGGAGATTGATCACATGTGTGAGGCTGGGGCAAGGCCTGGTGAACCATGTGAACAAGCTGCTCCAGCCCAGAGAACACCAGGTGCCTGAGACAAGCCAAGCAAGCAGGTTGCTAGGCAGGGGGAGGAGGGAGCTGTCATGTGACATCAACTTGCCAAATGTATGAAAAGAAGTGCTTTGGTCATTGAGCAGTTCCTTTTCTCCCATCCAGAGAGAGGGCTCCGCTTGACCTCAGCTTTCTGTTTTCGGACTCTTGTCTTTATTTCTTCATCCTCCGCCATCCTTCACCCTGAGAATTTTGAGAGCTGTGCCGCATGTGGCAGTGTCTACTGGCAACCCCAGAGTCCTTCACAGAGAAATGCACCAGTGGAATGGAGTAATGGATGCAGTGGCTGGTGAGTTATTTGGGTTCAGATGTCCCTCAGGAGAGGATGATAGGCCGGTAACTATTTTGGAGAGGAGCAAACTGAGCTCAGAAATCAGCTGCGGCCATCTGTCTAGTAGCTCCCAGTGATGAGGTCAGGTTGCTGAGTTCAAGCTGGCAGGAGGTCAGGGAGCCGAGTTCAGGCTGGCAGGAGGCACACAGACTGTCACAGGCTGAATAACTCTGGATTCAGCAGACAGTTTCACTGGCACAAAATTGTCCACTGAGTCAGGGTTATTCCTATGCAATCAAATCAGCTACAGCAGTAACAGGCTAATCCATTACAGTGGTATCTATTCAGGCTAGTTGAGTAATAACATATCATGAGACCTTGTTTGGGGGTCTCCCTTTAGCCTAGAGAAGAAATCCAAGGTTATAGTGTAAGCATCTTAACAACCCAAGTCTTGACCCACAGTTAATGTGCACTTAAATGTGATGGCTGTATCTCCTCTAATGGTGAAAAACAGCATCAACAGTAATTTTATAGAATCAGTTATCTAAAGCCCCATGAGTTGGGGACCATGCAATGCTAGAGGGGGGAGGGAAAGGGGGGACAGAGTGTTCTTTAAGTCCTCTGTTGTGGTATGGTTTTTGTTTTTGTTTTGCTTGGGTTTGGTTTTTGCTTTTGGAGATAGAGTCTTGCTGTGTAGTTTAGGCTGGTCTTTGTTGGGAGCTACTGGAGCTTGTTATTGGTCATGTGTGTGAGGGCAGGACAGAGCCAGAGTGCCTCAGGCAGTCAAGCTATCACAGTATTGAAAAAAGTATGCTGCCTGGACAATTACAGTCGTTAGTCGCTAGGCAACATTATCTCTCATGATACTAACTTATAAGACCTCTTGCTCATCAGGTAAGAGGTAACTCAACATGACCCTGGCTACTGTCTCTTGTCTTTATTTTCTAAATCCTCTTGCCATTTTCTCCAAAAGACCACGGAATCCCACAGGTCTTAAACTCACTATGTAGCCCAAGCCAACCTGGAACTCACTGCAGTCCTCCTGCTTCAGTCTCCTAAGTGCTGCTATCACAGGCATGCACCACCATGCCCTCTGGTGTGGCATGGAAAGGAGGAAACAGAAGAGAGGAGTTGGGCTGGGGATATAGCTCAGTGGAATAAGTGCCTGCCTAGCAGGCACAGGGTCCTGAGTTCAATCCCCAGTACAGCCAAAAAAAAAAAAAAAAAGAACAGAAGAGAGGAGTTATGGTTCATACACTGTGTCAACTTGAGAAGCTTAGAAGGTTAACTAAGTGACTTGGCAGGGGGCCAGGATCCATACTTTGTAAACTTCCTGAGCCTGTGAAAGAGGAAGAAAGGTCTGGAGGTGGTGTGGGCAGGAGCCTTGCATACAACGTAAGGGAGGAAAAGAGGGTTGCTCTCCCCACTTTTTGCTCTTGTTGCTCTTGCTGTCCTCCGCTGCAATGAACTGTTGCCGCTGTGCTATGCTACCCCGCCTTCAAGCCAGCTGGTTATGGACTGAAACCTCTACAAACTGTGAGTTAAATAAACCTTTCCTTCCTTAATTTTGTGTGTTGGGCTTTTTGTCTCAGCAACAAGAGAAAAGGAATTAAGACAGCGGGCATATGGTCCTAATTGTGGTAAGGGTATATTATATATTTAGAAGGGGATAACAGGGAAAACTGTATACAAAATTGGTAGTGAGAAATGGGATGGGAAAAGATTCTATGACTGATATAAATATTAGAGAAAAACTTAAAGGTAGACAAATGAAAATGGGGAGAGGAAAGAAAAATTGAGAATGAATAAGACACAGGAGATGGAGTGTGGATAAAAGGAGAAACTGAAGGGACAAGGCAGAATTCCCTTACCCTTTTCTATATTGGGAGAAAAAGGCAAGAGGAAGAGAAGCACACACACATGGACGTGCTTGTAGAAGAATAAAGGGTGAAATAATGGAATAAAAGTGTATGGGGAAATACACAGGAGGAAAACAGCACACAGACTAAAAAATAAAGTAAAATAAAAATGAAAACAATACCATCAAATAAAGAATTATAAAAGAAAGTTTTCTATTATTTTGGATGCATGGCTCTTTGTCTCAGCCTAGGATTAAGGAACAGAGCTCAAGCCAGAATGTGTCTCTGGTCACCTTGGAAGTCTAAGGAAGAATTCTGCCCTGGTACAGTGCTGGGTACAGAGATCTGCTAACACTGAAAACATGCACCGAAATGAGTTTCCAACCCTGTGTTACTCAGGCAGAACCTGGTCTTTGACTGCATGAGCCTGGTCTGTGTTCACCAGCCCCTGCCTCTCAGGGGCACTCCTCTGTCTGCTCTGCAGCTGCTGGCAGTCTCTTGTGACTGTCTTTCTCTCATCCATCTTGGGAATTTGGCAGCATGAAGCAAAATTCCTGCTCTGGGATCCAGGTTGAACTACTCAGCCCTTCCATTCAATGTTGTCTCCACCAGCTCTTGCTCTTGGGTGGTAGCTGCAGGTCACTCAACAACTTTTGGTTCTGGAAGGCTGCTCTGGAAGGTGTCCTGTGTTTTCCTTGATGGTTCCAACTGGAGGTGATTCTTTTGGTCCAAATGCAGTTGTCCAGTTCTCCATGAGCAAACATGTTAATTTTACTTTGCTTCTCAGCGGCAGCTAGCCAGCACCACTGTTAGCCATGCTGCATGTGATCTATTTTTCTGTATCATTTAATCCTATTTTCTTGTCTGTCAGCTCTGTCATGGTTCCCAGGTACCTACTCACTTCAGTTCTTCTCCAAGCTGTTGTTCTCCAGACTCTAGACACTTTGTCCTGGAGAAACTAAGTTGCTGGTATTCATACCTTCATCATTTCTCTAGAAAGTATAATTTTAAGGAACATCATTTATAAGAGCAATACAAATTACAAAGTATTCAGGAATAAACCCAACAAAAGACATGCAAGATCTGGACACAGAAAATAATGAACTTCACTGAAAGATATTAATGAAACCTAATAAAAACAAAGTTTGTCTTTGAGTGTGGGTTGGAAGCTCAGAATTATAAAATATCAATACTCTCCAAATTTATTTATATATTACATGAATGCAGGGTGTGGTGGCACATGCCTATAATACTAGCACTTGGAAGGCTGAGGCAGGAGGATTGCCATGATTTCCAGGCCAGCCTGGGCTACATAGTGAGTTCAAGGCCAGTCTGAACTACAGAGTGAGACCCTGTCTCAAAGAAACAAAATCCAAAACCTTATATAAAAGACATGCAATTCCAAGTTTTTGTTGTTGTTTAGATGTTTGTGTATGTGCAACTTGAGCTGTTTATCTTAAAATATGAAAAAACAAAAGATCAAGAATAGCAAAGATGAAGAAAAATGAGAGATTTCAAATTGCTAAATATCGACTTTTTTTATAAAGCTATAGTAATTGAATTTAATATGCAAAGACAGACAAATTTTCCAGGGGAACAGACTAGGTGGTTTAGGAATGGACATTTATATAACTGAATATTGATATTTGATAAAGTTAGGAAAGGTAGGGCTAGGCAATACATAAAATTGAAGCATAAAAGTTCAGTTATATGTAAAAAGTAATATTGGATCCCTACCTCTCACGTCATTCATAAAAGTAAATTCCAGAGAGAAAAAAGATTTAAATGTCATAAGAAAAGCTAAATATTTTTGAAGTAAGAGTAAGTGAATATATATTAAGGTAGGCTGGACAAAGAAAAAAACAACATAAAAAGAAAAAGAAAAAACAGGATAAATATTTATAAATTCAATATTAAGGACATTTATTTATCAAAATGAAAAGTAAAAAGACAGGAAAAAATGGGAGAATTTGCATCATACAACTGATAAAGAACTAATGTCCAAAAATATAAAGAATATGACAAACAACCCATTAAAACAATGGGCATAAGATGTGAAATGACCATGACATAAATGAGACAAAGATGGCCTGAATACATTGGCCCCTATGTTATTTCTTCAAAGCAGGCTGGGCTATATTAGCTGAAAGGCCTGTCAGTAAACTCATTTACACATCCAAGAAGGTTTTCTTTTCTTTTAGAGTCTTGCTATGTTGCTTAAGATGGCTCCTAACTTCTGAGCTCAAGAAACTAATCCCTCAGCTTGCCGGGTTTTAAATATGGCCCAATTAA
Source organism: Dinomys branickii (assembly GCA_004027595.1). NCBI lineage: Eukaryota > Metazoa > Chordata > Mammalia > Rodentia > Dinomyidae > Dinomys > Dinomys branickii. The sequence continues at coordinate 36,069 of PVLD010016237.1, read as the reverse complement.
GCAGATTTTAGCCGCTTAGTGTGTGCTGGAAACTTATGAAACAGTGCTCAACATCCGCTAGTCATAGATAACTCTGCAGCTATAAAGTCTCTGATGTGCTGCTGCCTCAAGCTGCTCTCAAGGGCTGCTGAACAACACCTGATAAGCTCCGGCTCTTCTGGAGTTTCTCGTGCCCTCCTTCGCTTTGAGAAGGTTCCCACCTCCCACACAGTCTCTGGATCGTCTCACCTTGTAAAAGACTTTGCCTGCACCCAAGCCTGTCAAAACCTGCCCCAGCAAAACTTGAGTTTTTTTCGGCCACCTCCCCTGCTCAGGCCTGCAATCTCCTGCGCCCCCTACACTGACCTGTCACAACAGAGGAATCTCAGACCGCTGATACATAAATAAAAGGGATGCTTAACCTCAGCAACAGGCCAATAAAGCCAGGAGGATATGGCCTCACTGAAATTTCACTGGCAACAGTCAAGAAATCTAAGCTGTTAGAAAAGATACAAATATTGGTAGTAGTGTCAACTGGTAAAATCACCTTGGATAAAAATTTGACACAATCATTTGAAGAAACACTGCCATATCAAAGACCTATCCATTCTACTCCTAAATAAACATATGCAAGAAAGATTTTTTAACAGGGGTACCAGAAGGTACATAACAGCACTGTTGGAAATAAGGAAAGACTGGGAATTGTGTGAAATGTTCAGCAGCTGGAGAATGAATTGTTAGGTAACAGTAAACATGAATGAAATGAAACTTTGCTTAACGTGGATGAATCTTTGTGAAAAGTCCCGGTATTATAGGCAGCTAAATTAAATAAAATTTAATATACAGTCAGAGGAACTGGGCTCCCAAGGAAGTCAGTGAACAATAAAAAGATCAGAATTGTGGCTGGAGGCTCATGTGAAGACCAGACCTCAAGATGGAGATGCAATGGCCAGGCCTACATACCTCCAAACAGTAAGTTGAAATTATTCTATAATTAGTAACACTTGCTCCCTTAGGCCCAGATAGACATCAATTGCCCAAGTGCATGACCAGGGCATTTGGACCCATCCCTTCCCAAGAATGCCTTTGTTCTTTCCACATACCCATACTGAGTGACTGCTTTCCCTGCTAGATCAATGTTAGCTGAGTAGCTGTACTTGTAATAGTACAGGCTGATTATAGTTGAACGCACATTGTACCGATATTCTGACTTTGCTACCCGCGACAAAAGGCCTTGGTGGCAACTCACTTTCTGGGACTCCACCTTTCCCTCAGGAGCTGTCTCTCAATAAACCTTTCCTACCAGGCTGGGGATATAGCTCAGTGGAATAAGCACCTGCCTGGCAAGCAGAGGGTCATGAGTTGGATCCCTGGTACTGCAAAAAATAAATAAATAAATAAAACCTTTCCTACCACCTTTCCTACTTTTAACCTCCACTGTTGCTTAAAATTCATTCTTCAATTTCAAGAGACAGAAACTGGATACACCTAATAGGCTGAGAGTTATCTTTCTTCTATATCACCAGGACACCAGATGAAAGTTAAAAAACATGCACATAACTAGTAATCATAAAAATATATTGCTTAATAATATATATGAATGTGGAAGAAATTAAAGCAATGTAGTAGTTGTGTAAATACAAATGCAGGGTGGATGCTACTTCCAAGAGGAGAACAGTAAAACACTAGGAGAAGACAGGGACCACTTGCAAGCTGTTTGAAGTTTATGGATAATATTTTAGCTCTTGGGTGGAATGTCAAGTTAAAGACAGTGTTCATTATGTTATTTAAACACGAATCGATTTAATTTAAACAGGCCAACCAAAGACCAGTGATTGTAATGCATTATTGACTAATTCTGTGAGCTTGAGGCCCATCTCTCCATAGGAGGTTTATACCTATGCATTTCCAGGGCTTTGGGCCCAACCACATTATGGATGACTGAAGAGTTTACTAAAGGACATGAGCAACATCTCAGCACCCTTAACCCAAGCACCGTCTCTACTCCCCAGCACGCGACAACAGTAACACTAACCAATAGTTAAGAGACCCAAGAAGCTGGAGCGACAAAACCTAACTTTCCCCGGGACAAACAAAAGCTGAAGGAGTCACGTGGGCCCCCCCGCCGGGCGCTCAGGTGACGTCACCAACCCGCGACCCGGTCATTGATTCCCGACTGAAGGGAGCGGGGCTGCACGGAGGGGGCGGGTGGGGGGAGGGTCCGGCGGCGGCCGTGGCAGCCTCCGCCAAGGGCGCGCGTCCGAAGGAGCTGCGAGATCTGGTACGAGGTGACCTCCTCCGCCGCCGCCGTCGTGTCCCTGGGCCCAGCTCTGGGTTGGCGCGGAGGGGAAGGGCGGTGCGGGGGTCCCCGGGGGCGCGGCGGGTGGCGAGGGCAGGTGGGGACGCGGCTGGTGGGGACGCGCTGGGCTCAATAGCCCCTGGGGCGCGCGCCGACGCCGGTGCGGGCGCGCGCGGCAGCAGCTGCGCACGGATGCTCCGGCGCTCGTGCCCGCTGGAGCCCGGGAGTGGGTGTCCACGGCCTTGTTTCGGTCCGAGACCCCGGCCGCGGAGGGAGACTGGAAAGCGGGCGTCCGGGTTGATCGTCCGGTCCGCGCCGCCGCAGCCGTCCCAGGCTTGCACCGGCGCCCCTGTGTGCCGGCCGGGGAAGGTGTAGGCGGCCGCTGCGCGCAACCAGCTGCGGGGTCGCGCCGTGTGCTGGGCCGGGCGGCCCTGGTGCTGGAGGCCTAGTTGCGTCACCTCCCTTACTTTCATCTGTTTGGCTTGGTTCTTACGCTCTGCTAGAGGGTAAGACGGCCCAGGTTGTTCTGTGTTGGTGTCACGGTTTGGGAAACTTGCTTTCCAGAAGGGGATCCCTGTCATAGGATTTTGAATGCCGCTGGGGGAGGGGTGCGAGCAAGCCGAGGAAGCGGCGTCAGAACCGCTGCGGGAGGACACCCGCACCTGGAGGCCGCAAAGCGGCCGAGCAGGAGAGGGAGCGCAGCAGGTCATAGGGGTCAGGAAGGCAGGGGCGTCATATCGTCGGCAAGCGTGGAGGAAGGATGCCAACTTCATTCCCTACTAAAGAGCACTTGTGCCCATCCTTTTAAAGACCCTGAAGTGCCTCCTTGCTTATTTGTAAATAGCTGAGTACTTTCTGCACAGGAGGCAGCGAAATACAGTAGAAAGGAAGCAGAACCTGGAGTCAGGTCTGTCACTTAGCAGCATGTGACGTTGAGTTTGTTAACCTCTACTTTTGCTTGGGCTTATCGAAAACATGAAGATAATTATACTTACCTTGCAGAGTTGTCAGAATTTGAAGGCTCTAGCTATTATTAGTAAGGACACAGTACCCAGGCCCTTGAACTTGCTGTCTTCGGGCAGAATTTTCAGTGGTATAGCTGCTTCAGGGGGCAGGGGATTTTTTGCGCAGGGGATGGTTTGCTATTCTGCTAGATATGATAAAGCAGACTTGGGATCAGGATCTTAACCCATAATCTTTACACGGTAGACAACATAAAACTCTAGAACTGAAAAGAGGTTAAGACGTCACAATTCTATTAATTATAGCGTCTCTTTATTATTTATGTGCATGACATTGTCAGGCGCTTTTCATATGCTAATTTTTTCCAGTGCTGAGGATTGATTCGAGGACCTTTACACTCAGCTACATCCTCAGCCCCATCTCCCTACTTAAGTTTTTTTTTTTTAATTATTTTGAGGCAGGATCTTGCTATAAGTCACTAAGTTGCCTAGGCTGCATTCGTACTTGGGATCATTCTGCCTCAGCCTCCCATGCCTGACTCTGCACTAATTTATTAAATCCCTCCAGCAGTCTAGAATGATAAATATTGGTGGTGTGTTTGGGAGGAGGGAAGCATAAACAGTGTAGAGGACCAACAAAAAAGAAAGGACTGGCGGGCCTAGGCACACAGTTGCTAAGATTGTGAGTATGTAGTAGGCATTTGGTAAATGCTCTGTGGAAAAAAGAAGAAATCTTGAGGCATTGCTATTCCTGCTAGGAGGAAGCCCAGAACTTGTTCTTGGACTATAAGCTGTTTCCATAGTGTAATATGAGCATCCTTTTGATTCATAGATTTAAAGATTTGAAGTTCTGTTTCAGATGAAGATTGGTATTATCTGTGACCAACTGATTAAAGTTTTCAAATATGTGATCAAAATCTGAGCTTTGGGCTTCTGTTACTAAGTAATCTCTTGAGATACAGCAATTTGTTGAGGTGTGAGATCCGTTAGACTTGGACCTTCGTGGGTACTGCTGCTTGAGCTATTTTCTGGAGAGTGCCCGAGGATTGCTTGGCATTAAGGGGAAAGAGTTCAAAATACTAAGTTTCTTTCAAAATCAGATGTTTGGGAAAGATCTCTGGCTGCTCTGCACTAATGTGGGAATAGTAAACTAGTTTGAACATGATATACTTGGTGTTTTGGGTCAGCTATTCTGTATAACTTTTTTTCTTTAAAGGTAACTACCTAGGGCTGTATAGTGATTTATTAGGAACATACAAGATTTAAAGTTCCCCAGAGGAGACTGTGACTTACACAAACACCCTTCAGTTTGCTACCTAGGGAGAGCTAATTCTATTTCTGTACTATCCCAGGTGCCTTGAGGCTGCCTGTCTTTACCATCTTAATAGACTCAATGAGAGAGACCCTCTGAACTCTGTCCTCCCTTTTCCTTTGTTGCACACCCTCCTTGATACACAAAGTGAAGTTTTTCCCTCAAAAGTGGGTACATCGATCCAGTTGCAAATAGCAGAAACCCCATATAAACTAACTTAAGCAAAAAGTCTTTTCCCCTTGGATCATTTAACTAGAAGGTCCAAGGTCAAGCATTAGGCATGGCTAGATTCTGGGGCTGAAATGATGTTATAAGGGCTCCCTTGACCCTGCCTGCCTCTGTTCCTTTTTGGCTTATTGCTTTTGCTGCATTACTGAAAAAGCTGATTATTGACAGTCGAGTCCATGACTGTGTAGCTCTCCTCTAGCCTTACAAACTAATTGCTGTGGATGGAGCAGTAGGAGTTCTGGCTGGAGTGGTCTGTAGCACAGGCCCACACCTGGAATGAAGAGCTAAGCTGCCCTTCATAACCATATGCAAGGGGCAAGTGTAGAGGGACTCAGATGGCTGCTGTAGGGGTGTGTGTGTGTGTGTGTGTGTGTACATGCACACACCCGTGTTGCCTGTGTACTTGCATCCCACTTCTTTGAGGCCTTTCAGAGCCTGCCACCTAGAGTGACTCACCTGGTTTTGTTAGTCCATCACACATCATTTTGTGATGGTGCTTGTCATTTACTCTGTCGCTTTCATGCTTTTGCATCTGCCGGACAAGTGGGCCTTTCCCACTGCTTCCTCCGGCTGATCCTTTTAGATTCAGGTTATGCTTCTCCCAAAAGGCTTCCTTAACCTCTTTCAGTGAGCCAGGCCTTGAACCCTCCTCTTCTGTGGAACACCTGAGCACTGCCCCAGTGCAGGTTTTATTTCTGTCGGATAATTGTTTGTTGTAGACACAGTCCCTTAAGGACAGAGGGGCTCTTTGCTTTGTATTCCTTATTACCCACCCTCAGCCAGTGTTACTTTTCTTCATAGTCCTTACAGCCAGCTGGCATTGCATATGGGTTATCACTTGTCTCTCCTCTTCATGAGAACAACGAAGAAAATAATTTTGCTTTGTTTATTATCTTTAGGGCCTAGGACAGTGCCTAGCATGTACAAGGTGCCTGGTAAATATTTATTAAGTGAATGAATGAAAATCTGCCCCCAGGAAGAACATGCTGGCATCGTCTTGATGAGGATTCCAATCTGCATGACAGATGCAGCCTCACTGTAATGCTCTGAAACTCGAGGGCTGCGGGCTATCCCAGGAAAGTGGAAGCTCTCTCCCCACATAAGTTTGAACCTGCATAGATCAGCCCCAAGGAGAAGCCAGCTGGGAATTCCACCTATGTGATACTTCATTCCCCTCAAAACTTTCTGAACTTTGTGTTGCGATGGAGTTTCACTCTGTTGTCCGGGCCAACCGTGAACTTTGGGGCTCAAGTGATCCTTCTGTTTCAGCTTCCCATGAACTGGGACTACAGGTGTGAACCATTTCTCCTAGTCCCTTTCTGAACTTCAATGGGTTGTGCATTAAGGCTTTCTCTGTGTCTTGTTTTTTCCCCCGGAGTTTTTATTTTAAAAACATTTCCTCAAGCACTTACGATGTGCCAGGCACTGTGCTGAGACCTTTATAAATAACAAGTCATTCTTACACTGAGATTTTGGGATCAAAGATTGTGAACTTTAAAACTCATTTTCTTTTTAAATACCAAAACACTCAAAAAAGATTAACAAAAAGGTATGCAGGAGAGAGGAACAGTTATAAAAGAAACAAGACTTTTCCATTCATTTCATCTCTCCTTCCAGAAGTACAACTGCTTATAGCAGCCTTAGTGTCCTTAGGACTGAGACTCATAAATACAAAGTACAGTACTATGTTGTCAGAGGTGTTTGATTTTCACCCCAACCCAGCCTTGCTGTGCCCTCAGGTCTGCAACTGGCCTTTTCCATCACTGACAGTAGATACCTGGGGTGTACCCATTGCTGTCCCCAGGGCAGATTGACCCGTCCTAGGCTGTGTGGCAGAGGTTGGGAGGTGCCATTCTGGGTCTAATTCCTGCACTCCCTCAGGAAGGGTTCAAATCCACACTCTGAGGCCTTGACAGAGAATATTGTTTTACACTTAACTTGGAAGAAACCTACCCAACCCACACGCAACGGCAAGGGAAAAATACCCTTTTTTTTTAAATAACAAAAAACTTTAATTATTAAATGAATTAGTAATTCAGATGAGAAGATTATTACACTTTCCGCATATGCAAGCACTAGTTTCAACCCAGCTACAATAATCTATTGGAGTGCTTAGTCCTAATTTGCTTCCTAAAAAGTGGATACAGATTGAGAATCCCTTTTCCAAAATGTGTAGGGTCAGAAGGATTTTGGATATTGAAGTTTCTCAGATTTTGGACTATTTTGTGCACCCACACATGTATGCAGTATCTTGGGAAGGGGACCCAAGACAAAACATGAAATTTCATTTATGTTTCATGTATATTTCATACACATAACCTGAATGGACTTTTATATAATATTTTAAAGTAATTTTTGTGCATGAAGCAGATTTCATGGTGTGGAATCTAGTGGCATCCTGTTAGAGCTCAGAAGTTTCGAGATTTTCAAAAGAATTATGATGTGTACATGTACCAACTCCCCAAGATGAATGTAATCATTCTGTACTGCAAATGTATACTCCTGAGAATAAAAATGAAAGGAAAGTTTTGGGATTTGGAAGCATTGGGATTTCAGATGGCTTAGATGAAAGGTGCTCAGCCTGTACCATTTTCCCTTACTGGATCTTTCCTACCCCGTCCACTTCTGAATTGTGGGGTTTTTAAACTAAAAAAGGCAAATCTTGGCTAAATTGAAAGTAGTATCTCATTTTAATTTGCATTTTTATTGTGATTAAGTGAGCTTTTTTGCATATTTTGTTAACCACTTTTATTTCCAATTTTAAAGTTCTCAGTATTTTGTTTACTTAGTGCGTGTGATTTTTAAATAATTTACATAAATATTCAAAAATAAAGTACTCTAAAAACAAGAATACATATATCACCATTGTAAAAGAAGAAAACTTTATCTGTTGTATTTTTCCAGTTTATTGTTTGCCGTCTCATTTTGGCTTTACAGTTAATCATTAAAAAAATCTATTTTTCTTCTATGGAGAGAATTTATACTTTTTTCTTCGTTCTTTTGCTTATAATCTTAAAAATGTTTTTTCTCATTCCATATTCTTTTTTTACCTGACTAAAAGCTAATTGTTGTTCATTTCGGGTTTTAGCAAGATACTTGATTAAAAAACTATGTGTTTTAATGAAAGGTCTGTGTTTTAAAGATGTTTACGTTTTTAAAAAAATAATTTATCAGAATAACAAAGCATACCCCACCAAACTGAGATGCAGCTAGAGATAATCCCTGATTCACCATGGTCTGTGATTCTAGCTCAGTGATGGTGTGAAGGCTGTGTGTATTCAGTAGAATCCATTCTTCCATGTTACCTTTTTCCTGGCTAGAGATTTGTGCTTCCACATTGAGCAGTTCTGGGCTGCTGCAGCAGCAGCCGCAGTGGGTCACAGGAGGAAGGGAAACAGGTGGTTAATGTTGCCCAACTGTGACCTTCAGTAGGGTGGATGTATTAAGTGCACTCTCTCTTTATAGTCTTCCATTGTGACGCTTTATTAGTGTATAACCCCATCTTAAGTCAGGGGCGTATATTTCTCATCTGCCAGTTACCATACATTACTTTAGGGAATGATATTTATCTGTAGCCCCAGGTTTAAAGAGCATAGCCAAGATGATGGGTTGAGACTCTTCCTTCCATTTCCCCTTCCTCACTTTTTTCTAAAACTTTCATTGGAATAATTGTATATGTACCCCATACACAAAGTTTGTTTGACATGTTCACCCACCTAAAAAATAAAATAAAATGTACCTGTTAACTAACATCAAAAAATAAAAACATCAAGAAATAAAAACATTTTCATTACCCTAGAAAGTTCCCCCATGCACCTTCGTACCCCTGAAAGCTACCCCTGTGCTGATGTCTTATCACTATAGATTTTGCTGTTCTCAAATTTCATGTAAAGAAAATTATACACTTGGTGCTTCTGTGTGGCATCTTTCAGTGAGATTCAACTCTGTTGTAGACATTAGTATCCATTATACAAACATGCACCAAGTTTATTCATCAGTTAATGAACATTGGGTTGTTCTACTTTCAGGCTATGTAAAGTGACACTGTATAAACATTCTTTTTACCTCCTGTTTTCTATTGTTAAAAAAAAAGGTCCAACAAAATCTACCATCTTAAATCATTTTTAAGGTTATACTTCAGTAGTGTTAAGTGTATCCACATTGTTGTGCAGTACATCTCTAGAACTTTGTCATCTCCCTAATCTAAAACTCTGTACTCCTTAACACCATCTCTTCTTTCCTGCCTTCTCAGGCTCTGGTTCTATGAACTATTTTGTTTTATGAGTTGTGAGGATTGAATCTGGGGCCTCATGTATGCTACATAAGTGCTGTATCACTGAGCTAAGTTCCAGGCTTGTAAAATAATTCTCTTGTAAGACAGTCTTTTTTTTTTTTTTTTGCGGTACTGGGGTTTGAACTCAGGACCTTGTGCTTGCCAGGCAGGCACTTATTCCACTGAGCTATATCCCCAGCTCAATGTAAGACAGTCTTGCTGAGTTTCCCAGGCTGGCCTCTTAACTTGCTATCCCCTTCCTCTGGAATAGCTCCTATTATAGGCTTGCTCCCCTACCACACCTGGCTCTGTGAGTGTTGTTTTTGTTTTGTTTTGGTACCAGGAATCAAACTCAGGACCTCATGCTTTGCAGGCAAGTGCTGCACCACAGAGGTAAACATCCAGCCCTCTGTGAGCATTCTTGCACACTTTTTTTGTAGCCACTACTTTCATTTTGTGGTGGTCAGCATTAGGAATGTAATTGCTGGATTAGACTTAGAAGAAACTGTTTTCCCAAATGGATATACACATTACATTCCCATCACTATGTAAATTCTATGCACCATATCCTCCCCAACATTAGGTATTACGAGCCTTTTTAGTAACGATTCTGACAGCTGTGAAGAGGTGTCATGTGGTTTTGTGAAATTTTTAACCATTCATTTACATGGTTCTTACTAGATTGTGAGCTTTGTAAGTATCTTTTTGTTAACTTTTTGGGGGTGTTAGGGCATTGAGCTCAGGGCCTTCCTCTTTATTTTAAAAATAAAATAAAAATTGTAGAAAACTATTGAAAAGCAAGTAATATCTCAGGTAAGGCCAATGTCTTAGTTACTTTCTTGTTGCTGGGACAAAATTACCTGACATCCACAAGTTAGAGGAGGAGAGGTTTATTTTGCCTCACTGTTTGTAGAGGTTTCAGTTATAGTCAGCTGGCCCTAAGGCAAGATGGCAGGGCAGGCAGGAAGCAGAGCAGCATCAAGGAAGAAGGAAAGATATACATAAACCCTTTCAGGCACCACCCACCTCCTCTTGCTAGGCTTCACCTCCCAACAACACATCCAGCTAGAAACCCATTAGTATCACATACTTATGATCCACTCACCTCTCCAAACCCCCATCTGTGAGCACCTAAGGCTTTGGGGGATCATCTAGATACAAACCATAACATTCTGCGTTGGGCGCGCCAAAGACTCATGCACATCCCTTTATGCAAAATGTGTTTAGTCATCTCTGAGAGGTGCCAAACTCCTAACAATTTCAGCATTGCTCAGAAGCCCAGGTCCAAATTCTCTGAGATTTAAGGCAAACTCTTAGCTGAGAGCCCTTGTATAAATGAAAACAAAAACACTTTCAACATACAATGATACAAGGTAAACATTTCCATTCCAAAAAGTACAAATAGGGGTGTTTTCAGGTATCTGCTTTTAGAAATGGCTCACCAAATAAAGTTCCTAGGTTTTGGAGGTGCTCACCTCTTTCTTTCCAGGTCTTTCTCATCTCGAACAAAGAATTGAACAAGACAAGCAAAAACAGTGACAGAATTTATTTGAAAAAGTGAGGTTAGAGGATAAGGGAGAAACTAGCCCTGTAGAGTGCACTTGGGCTGAAGAAAAGAAAAAATGAGAAGCAAATTATGAAGAGGCATGATAGCAAGCTCTTAATGGCGACTGTGTTCTTATATTTATACATATCTCACAGGAACCTAAGAGAAGTCTATGTACTGGGCCTTGCATATTATTTGGCACATGTCTTGGGATTTTTTTTTTTTTTTTGCATTCCCACCAACAATGTATGAGAATTCAGCTTGCTCTATATTCTCATTTGTGTTTTGTTTTGAAATGAAACTCAGGACCTTGCACTTGCCAGGCAGGGACTTGTGCTGCTGAGGTATATCCCCAGTCTGTCCTGGGATCTTGTACTTAACAGGTCCTGCTAATTCCATCAGCCAGCTTTGCTACACCCTAACTTCTGGCCTCATTTCCCACAAGAGACATACATCCCATTATTCTTTATGGGCTGCTGAGGGAGTGAAGGTCTCTGTCATCTGTAGCTTCTTTGAGCTGGAAAGGGCTGTAGACCCTACCTATTGAGGATTATGTGCTTGCCAACTAACTTGAGGTGCTGTGGCTCACTGGTTGGGTATAAAGAAAAGAAAACCTGTCAGAAGACAGTGAGAAAAGAGTTAGTTAGTGACCATCAAGCTACCTGTTTGATAGGAGAAGCTTTACTTTTAGCTCATATATGACAAGAAGTAGGTCAGATTTCCATGCTTCCTCTAGAGAAGAATATATGTTAGAGAGGAATGTCAGACACATTATCAGGAGTCTGAGATGCATGTTCTTAGCAAGATCCTGATTACTTATCTGGCAGTACTGGAGTCTTGTGTTTTGAAGAGAAATCTCAAGTCTTGAGGCTCACAGGAGTAGCTTTTTGTTTTTGGGTGATCTTGTTCTTTAGATAGTTTGAGTAGAACTGGCTTTATTTTAGAAAGATGAATCCAGTTATCTCTGCCACTTTTACTGTAATGGGTAAGGCAAATATTACTGAAAAGAGGTCTTTGCATTTTGCTTTAAATGGTCAATGGGTGTTCCTTCTCTCCCAAGTTTTTATGAGCACTTAGTCTCCAGGATGGACACAAAGGTCCTCCTGGGCCAGAACTCTGACGAAACTCTGTTCCCATACATTTGGATAACTGATTGTACCTGGCCTAGATTAATGAGATGCTGCAAAAGCCTCGTGGTCTCTGGATCTACTATCCTATCAGAGGATCTTAAATGGGCTCAGACTTAGCCTGGTTTTAGGCATGTTAAGAAGCCTCATGAGTGCTGTTGGCAGCAGGTAGAGCCAGGACTCAGATGTCTCTTGGCGAAGTTTTGCCAGAGCTCACTTTAGGGTCTGGTTGGCTTTCTCTACTTTTCCAGAAGATAGAGGCTGCCAAGTGGAACGGAGGCTTTATTCCCAAAGCCTTTGCCACTCCCTGAGTTATTTGGGCGGTAAAAGAAGGTCCATTGTCACTGTGGAGAGACTGGGGTGGTCCAGATCTGGGGATGATTTCTTGAAGAAGCACCTTGACTACTTCTGTAGCCTTTTCTTAATGGGTAGGAAAGCCTTCAATACAGCCTATAAAAGTATCAATTAGGACCAACATCTGTTTAAATCCTCTACGTGGTGGCATATAGGTAAAGTCTAGTTGCCGGTCCTCTCCAGGATATGTCACTCTCCTCAGTATAGTTTCTAATAAAGGTGGTAGTTTGGACCTACCCAAGTTATTGTAAGCACAGAGTGGGCAAGCTTTATAGACCTATTGAGTGATTGTTGCTAGTCCTAGTCCTGTGAAAACTTGAATGACCATTTCCAGTGTTGCATCTCTTCCCATATAAAAGGGATCATGAAATGTTCACTGTGTCTGTTGAGGATCAGTTTGTTTTCTAAATACCACCAGAGGCCCTTTTTAACTTCCCCCTGTCCTAAAGCCCATTTATCTTCCTGGGAGATACAGACTGATGTTAATAGTTCCATAGGAACTGGGAATAAAACTAGGGTCTTAAGGGACTGTAAGGCTACCCTTTTTGTTTCCCTATCAGCCTTTTGATTTCCTAAAGAGATGTCACGCATATCCCTTAGTACCTTCAACAGTGCATGACTGAGACCTGCTTGGGAAGATGGACTGCCTCTAGGAATTGTAGCATTTACTGCCTGTGCCACCCTTCAGTGTCTTTCTTGGGGAAAGCTACTGTCAGTGAACCCCATCTCCTCAGGGTCTTAGAGGGGCAGGTTACTGATGTGCACACTTACTCACAGGACTGGCTAACTTCTGGGAAGAGGAACAATAAAGAATCTCTGATTAGGGGTCTCTCGTATCCCAACTATGGCTATACATCCAGAAGAGGGTTTTCTAGGGTATTGAGGACGCTTTCCCGATGTCAGTTACCAGGGACCCCTTCAGTGAGCCCCTGAATTCCTTCCTGGAGTTATGCATGACGAGAAAGAGACAAGAATTGCGAGGAAGGAGGACTCTGGTATGATCAGTGTTCCCTAGAAACAAAGACTAAGAATCTCCAGCTAGCCACCATTCTATTAGCCCATGCAGTGGGATGGGTACAGTACTTTTTTTGGAGCAGCATAGAAGTAGTGGTTGAATGGGCAAGTTTAACATCATAAGGGAAACAAGTTCAGATGTATTCCCCACCTAAATACTAATTTTTCCTTTGTTGTCCTCAGTCAGACTTCATCTTGCTCTGTGAACTTCATAGCCTCACTGGCTGAGAGGAAGCAGGATTGCCACATTCCAAAACTGGCCCACAAGGCAGGGCAAGGAGGGCCTCTGACAGATTCTATGTCAACTTACAATTTGTGATCCCCAACACTAGAGAAATAAATCAAAACAGAATGAAGTAATTGAATTGATTCACCCAAGGTGTACAGGGTTACCCAAGTTCCTCAGAGTAGATGGCAAAGTGGACAGGGGCACTGCAGATTCATGGACCTCTTCGGTCATCAGAGCAGGAATTGAGGGTTTTGACTAGCCTGTGGCAGTGGCGGTAGTCAAACTTCCTATGCCATGAGTCAGTGCATCGGCTGCCTCATGCTCTGAGCAGGGCCCAGACAGACTTGGTGCAAACTCATGTCCATTGTCCAGTCCTGTTACATTTTAAACAGAAACCTAGGTTGTCCCTAGGTTTTTCCCAGACAATTTGCATATATTTTAACATGTTATCAGTTGCAACAGCTATAGTCTTAGTCTTTTTCTTCTGTCCATCCTGTGGGTCTCAGTTGTTGAACACAAAAAGGCTCATGTATAGCAATTGGACCATGGGTGTCTGTGGCCTCCTCTGAAGTTTTGTAATTTATGTCAAATATCTGGGGCTGTAAACGAGAATATCATTTCATTCAATGGCAAACAAATTGAGAGTCTGGATATAGGGGGATGGAAAAAATGTGTCTTTTAAATTTAAGACTGAGAACTGTTAGTGCCGCCTGGAATTTAGGAGAGTATTGTACATGGATATGTCACTAGAGGACGGGTTGCAATGGCAGGCTATTTAAGGAGGCAGAGTTACTGTATAATTACTCACTCTTGTGATTGGTATATTTACAAGACTCAACACACCTCTTCATCTCTTTGATAATAGCACCTAGCGTATCAGACATCATTTTTAATCCCTCACTAGCAGTACACCCCTAGTTTGGTTCTGTTGAAGGAAGAATAATCTTTCCATGGTGACTTTTCCCTATGGGGCCTGATGCTGATTTTGTGTTAAAGGCACATTATTGTAGCTGTATAATACCCGTGTTTATTCTTTAGAATATTTCTATTGATAAATTATTAATTTTCATTTCATGAGTTTTATATTAAACAGTGAGAACTTAATAAGAAATATTTTTTAAAATAATATATTGGATTTTTAATATTTAATGAATATTTTAAAACATCAAAATTTTCAACATTGACTTTTTGGGGGTACAAAGTCTAAAAAGACAACAAATAAATTCCTATTTGAACTATAATAAAAATACCAATATAACTCTATAACATAAATATTTACTTCAGTTGTCACACCCAAGGCAGTCTTCACACATGACAGCAACACATTCCATACACACATATTATTTACACTGATAGCACATTTGTTTTGCTTTCATGGCCTTTTTGGAGGACATCCTTGACATCTTGCTAGTCTCACTGTTTTGTCAGGAGGTTCTTATTATATTATACTATGTGTAGTTAACAGGATCTTAAAGTATCCATAAAATAGGATCTTAAAATATCAAAATAAAGTATTCCTAATATGTATTGCACATTTAGAGTAAACATAAACATTTTCACATGAGCTATGTACTTGCTTACAAAACCTATAAGATAACATCAGAAATAAGTTCCTATGTCAACTACAATGAAAATACCAATAGAACTCTACAACAAAAATAATTTTGCTTCAGTTGTCACACCCATGGCTGTTTTCACACACAATTGCATGTTCTATGCACACTTCTCACTTACACTACTAATAGCACATGTTAACTTTCCTATGTAGCAGGCCATTCTTGTCACTTCTCTTCTGTTTTTTTAAGAGTTCCCTACTATATTATGCAATGTTCACTTAATAGGATGATAACAATAAAATATAAAAAATGTAATATTTAGAGTAGAAACCAAGATTTTTACATCAGCTGGATCACTAGCTTACAAAACCTAAAAGATAACATCAGAAGTAAAAACTGATGTGCACTTTAATGTAAATACAAAGTCTGCTACAGAAATCATGTGCTTCAGCTGTTACACCCAAAGCAGTCTTCACACATGAAAACTATGTGTTCCATATGTAAGTAGTGCTCACACTGATAGCATGTATCCTGTCCTTTTGTATACCTGCCCTTTCTTGTGGGGCACAGTTGACATCTTTTTGACTTTCCTGTTATGTCATAGGTCTTTCTGATGCTGTACCTATCTGTTCATCTGTCAGCTGACCAGTATAGTTGATAATTCTGAACCATACTGGTCAGTTGTGTAGTTCTTTAGGCAGAAACGTTTTGTTTTTCCTCCACTGTAAATGAACCCTTATGAGTTCTGGCCCCAATCTTCTAAGAAAATTTTTTGTGATGTTTTGCACTTGTTACTTTCTATATAAGCTATCAGACTATGCCATACATGTCTAGGATCGAGAAAAACACAAACATTGTCCAACACTTTATGTTTCAGATGACATCATAGTTGATGTATAACTCATTCACGACATCTACTCTGCCTTTGGTTTTGTTGTAGACAGTTACCATCTCAGGCTTCCATTGTATTGGTTTGGTTTGGTTTGGTTTGGGTTTGGTTTTGTTGGAATCAGGAATTGTGCTTGCCAGGAAGGCACTGTGCCACTGAGCTACATCACCAACCCTCAGGCTTCCATTTTGTCAAGGTTTCCCTATCAATATTTCCGTCATGGTGCAATGTTGACATCAATAGTATCAGTTTGTTTTCCTTTGCCATTTATGAAGCCAGTGTTATATGTCTCTGAAATCCAAAGTTGTACTGTACAATTCTCTGAAATTACAACACTTCATTTGGTATTTCTGCTTTGTTCCTGCATATAGCTCCTATGCTGGTCAACTTGTGCTTTTAGCAAATGTAACATCAAATGGAACCTGGTAAAGCAGTTGTCAGGTGTCACTTTCAGTTAGTTTGGGAGGTGGGAGCAGCAAGTCTGTTCACATCATTCCGTTTATTACTGTATGAACGAGGACGTGGTGGCTGAGTTCCACAATAAACTGAAAGCATAATGTGTCTTCCTATCTACAAGGGCATAACTTTTTATGCTGTATTTAGAAGGGTTGTTTTGGTGTATACTGTGTAAAGGTACATCAACCATGAAGTGCTTCAATATGTGTTCATCAGTAGTCACGTGTTCAGGTGGTATGTAAACTGCTTGACCCCTACCTACAAATCTCTCCAACATGAGTGGATAGCAGCCAGATTACCAGTTCTTTTTCTTTCTTGGCGGATAGTTTTGTCATCAAACCACAGGTAAAACCAAATGTCCTCAGTCCTCAGTGTCATCATTATTCTACATACCTCAAAGCCACACCCACTGCTCTTCCATAAGTCTTTAACATTCCTGTGATGACCATGAGAAAGCCCTGCTAAGTACGGGAGACCTATGATCCTTTTAGTTCAGCTAGTGAGATGTCATAGTAAGTATAGCTACTTATTTTTTGAGTATAGTTACTGCTGCATACAGAACATTTTACTTGTATTTCATTTTACTTCTACTTCATTTTTCTTGTATTTCAGCATTTGTGTATTTCAATTTCACAACATCTTGTAGCATTTTATCTGTTACAAACAATTTCCAACATTTACTGGCAGTGCTGGCATCCCATCCAATAGGTTTCACCCCTGCCAAGATCCTCACTATATTTTAGGCCCTAGTTCTAACATGATATCATTTTATTTGATTGTGTGACCATTTTGTGCCATTTTTGACTTGTCAAATAGGTACTCACACTGCTCATTACTAATCTAAATCAAGGAGGTCTGCATTCCCTGTGTCTGTATTGGACAATTCTTGCTCCACTTCACCATCACAGGGACCTTTGGGTCACATGGCCAATGTCAAAGTCATTATCATTTTCATCTTCCATGCATGAGTCCCCTGATGATGCACTTACAACCTCTTCCAAAACTTGCAAATACGGTTTTTCGTGTGCCATTGTACTTCATTGGCCTACTTGTACCAGACAAATTGAAAGAAAACTTTTGTAAAAAGTAATATTAAGTGCATATTTAACAATCAGCATTTCATGGGTAAGATTCCTGTTACTGCTTTGGGGCACCTGTACATAACTTGCTGTTGTCTGCCAAGTGCAGAAATGCACAGATGGGTTCTTTCTTTCTCCAGGCACAGCTACTGTGAGCCACACCTGCATTCCCTTAAGGTAAAGTAGATGTTTGCATAACAGAAGAATGGTCTGGGTGTATTTTACAACACACCACCATGATACTCTGGGAAATGTATGCAAAAACTTTTACATGAAGCATCATATCAGTAAAAATCCTGGCTTGACACTTTTGCACACATGAGCACACCCTGCTGTTCATTATACCGAGTAGGTAAACACAAAGATTGCTTCTTGTATCCTCCAGACACAGTTACTGAGATGCATAGCTGGTTACCATTATGATAAAATACAAATTTACAGTAGAAAAGATGGGTTGAATTTTTGTAACCCAGTGTTATGCCTTACTAAAGCATATTGTCCACCTACATAGTTTCTAGGCTTTTGTAAGATTTCTTGTCTGTTTTGCATTGTAGGGCATCTGTAACTGAAAAGGGGACCCAATTTATTTGCCTGGGAATAAGGAGATGGAAGAGGCCTCATAGTATCATCAAACAAGTCAGAGAGACCCTGAGAGACAAGTGAAACATTCCAGGACGGGGCTGTTCTCTTAGTTTTTTGCATTTCCTATGATAAAGAATCACAAGAGCTATATACATAAGGGATTTCATTCTACCTTTTATATTTCAGTTAGAAAGGCTGAAGCTGAGTGTGGTGGCACAGGCCTGTAATCCCAGCACTTGAGAGGCTGAGGTAGGAGGATCACTGTGAGTTTGAGGCCAGGATGGGCCACATAGTGAGTTCAAGGCTAGCCTGAACTGCATAGTGAAATTCTGTCTCAAAAAGATAGATAGGTAGGTAGGTAGGTAGGTAGGTAGGTAGGTAGGTAGGTAGGTAGGTAGATAGACAGATAGATAGATAAGGAAATTATTACTTTTTTTTTTTTTTTGGTCTTTTTGAGACAAGGTCTCACTATGCAGTTCAGGCTGGCCTTGAGCTTACTTTGTAGCCCAGGCTAGTCTCGAACTTGCAACAGTCCTCCTGGCTCAGCCTCCCAAGTGCTGGGATTACAGGCACATGCCACCATGCCTGGCTAAATAAGGAAATTATTTAGCCAGAGAATAGTCTCATAATTTAAAGTAGCATCCCATACCAGTCTCTCATCTTTTTCCAGTTTGTATTGAACCCAAACCTGTTGCAATAGTAGATAAGCTGATCCTATTCTAAAATGTCAGGATAAAACCTTTTCTATTTATCAGTGATATGCCTAGTGGTGAAGTCAGTAAAGTCTGTGTCCTGGCAAGGTCCAAGAGGTTTCCTATTGGCTCTTCTTTGGGCCTACAGAGAGGAGGAGATAGCTAGGTCTTGAATCCTTAAGATGGTGTCCCATGCAGAAGGAAAAGAATCCACAGTCTCACAAAACGTTCTTGTGAGACCCTAACACTAGCTAGGCAGCCATCTCTGTGCATGTGATGCTAGCATCATTAGCCACAAAAGAAAAGACCACTGAGGGCTTTTGTCTCCAGTTGGGGCCCATTGACTCATAAGGGAAAGGGAGCCAAGCCATTTGTTGCCCTTACCTAGTCCCATGAAATAAAGGTGAAACTTTCCCCACCAAAGTTTCTGTAGCCACTCAACTGAACCCTTTGATGGTTTTTTACTTAAGCAGAGTGAAACCATATAGGAGAAGCATCTTTTGCATTTACTCTGATCAGTCCTAAAAAGGCTAAGAACAAGGGTGGTTCTGCTTTTGTATACTCACAGTCACTTTAGTTAGGTCTTAAAGGATAGTAAACATTGTTCTACTCAGGCATAGAGTCAGGCTGTCAGGCATAGAGTTTAACAAGGAAGAAATCCAGAGCTTCAGGAGGGCTCTTGGACCCAGAGGAAGCTAAAGCTAGCTTGGTTTGCTGCTTGTACTCTGGCTGCCACCCACTGTGCACGGGGGCCACTATGGGCCATGTATGGGGCCTCATCCCACTGTCACCCACCGCCAGCCAAGGTTGGCATGTGCTCCCTAGCCCAGTCACCCCCATGCTCTAGCACCACCCAAAACCACCCTCTCAGCCCTCCACAACCTTGAGTCAGGAATTACACTACTACATGGGCTCGAGTCAGGTCCAGACACTCTTGAGTCCGTTGTTCTGGCCCTGGGCATTGGGAAAGGGGCAAGGTCACATCCCAGCTTTCTGGCCGTGTGCCCAGGGTTTGGCCTTTTGTGTGCCCACATCTGCTCATAGCCATGGCCATTGTAAGTTGGTCACACCCCACTGGCACCTCCTGCAGGGAATAGGCCTCTGGGGCCATTGGGGCCTGCTCCTCTCTTTGTAGCCCCACCTAAAGCCACACAAGCTCTTAACCACGCAAATTTTTTTTCTGTGCAGGATGACACTATGCCAGTTAAATAATTCAAAAGAAAACAGATTCTTCCCTCTTGTTCTCCAAAATCAGAGGCTTAGCTCTTAAAGCCAGTTAATAAAAAATAAAAGAAAAAAAATGAAAAGGGAACGGGAAGGGGAAAAGATGGTGGAAGATGACCAAAGCTCACGTACTAGTCATATAACAAGACAAGATGGCAGCCAGCCAGGTAACAAGACAATATGGAGGTACCCCAGACTAAAGCAGAGAAACCCATCAGGAAGAAAAGCCAAATACAAGCTAGCAGACATGAGGCTAATTTCCAAAAAGGGTAACAAAATACAACAAACAAACCCACTGATCACAAGGCATCCACTTCACATATACCCGTGGAGTGAGCACAAGCAAGAAAGAAAAAATCTACTGTGGTTGGAAGTAAAACAAAACCGCCCCCCGCCCCATGTACTGGGGCCAGGAAGACCTTTCCTGGCAACCTAAAAAGTCTCCTGATTCCCAGCCTAGAGGAGAGAGTGAGGAAAGGAAGTAAGAAAAGCTTCATGGAGAAAAACTTGTGTCCTAAGGGCCTTACCTTGATCTCCTAGTACCCTGAGTTTTTCTTCTGGCTGGCTATGCCAAATCTTATTGGGCAGCTCTTTTTAGAAATGGTTTGTTGGGTGTAGTGACTTGTGTACTCAAGAGACTGAGGCAGGAGAATCATAAGTTAGAGGTCAGCCTGGGCTACATAAGTGAATTCAAGGTCACCCTACATAGTGAGGCCTTGTCTCAAAAAAAAAAAAGCTCACCAGATAAAGTTGCTTGCCTCTTAGTCTCCATGTCCTTGTCTCAGAATTGAACAAGACAAGCAAAAATGGTGACAGAGTTTATTTGAAAAAGTGAAGGTGGAGAGTAAGGAAGAAACTGGCTCTGCAGAGCACACTTGGGCCAAACCAAAGAGAGGAAAACTTAAAAGCAAGTGGGGGACACAGGGTAGGCTATTGTGAAGAGGCATGGTAGCAAGCTCTTCATGGCATCTGTGCCCTTATTTTCCATCCACACCTTGCAGAAACCTGTGAGAATTCTGTGTACGGGGCTTCAGGAATTATTTGGCACACGTCCTGGGATCTTGTGATTAGCAGGTCACACTTATTTCCCCAGCCAGCTTTGCTACACCCTACCTTTCTGCCTCAGGCATAGAAAAGAATGGGACCAAAGCAAGAGTAAAATCCCACAGAGGAAACATTAAATCTCATAGTTCCATGTCCAGTACCCAGGGTAATCTGTAGTGAGATGTGAACTCCAGAGAATTGTAACCCTCATGGCTTCTCTCAGGCCAGATTTGCTCATTCTTTGCAGCCTTCCACAGACAACCTCCATTCCTGACTTCTCTAGCTTTTTTTTTAAGATGTGCACTGTGCTTTTGGCTTCACACACTGCCCTCTCAGGGGTGCACTGTTTGGCCTCCCAAACATTCTTCCGAAACCTGGATAGAAACCCTGTTGACCCTGCAACTCTTGCATTCTGCATGTACTAGAAACTAGAACCATGTGGATAACACCAAAGTCTGCTACCACCTGAAGCAGTAGCCAGGCTTCCTTCTCTCTTGGCTGTAGATGTTGACTCCTTGGATTGCTAAGCACTATGAACCAGTCCTGAAGAGCAAATTCCCTAGGCTGCTGCTCTTCTGGAGCATGGTACTCTTTGTCTCTCTTCTCAAAGGAGTCTTTCACCTTTGAAATTTTTAGGTTGCAAAGGGTGGAGTCTTGCTGGTTCTTGTGATGCCCTCCAGCCCTCTTTTCTGTTGTCCAGAGTACTTGGCTTTTAAATGTTAATCTTTTAAGCAGCCAAGTTCTGCTCTGCTCCGTCTTTGCAGCCCACAACTTTATCAGAGTTTCTTTTCTGGCCAAACTGGAAAACTTCTGAAGTCATTCTGCGTATTTTCTCTGCATTCTCAAAGTACAGTTGGCTAGAAGCCCCCAGCAGTAGCCATCCCAGCTCAACAGTAGACTGCCTTGAAATTGCTTCTGCCAGATTAATTAGACTACTACCCTTTACTTCAGTCTCCTACAGTCTCTCTGGACCTGAACAAAATGCAGACAAATTTTCTGCCAAGACATAACACACTGCCAATGTAGTCCTTGTTCCCAGCTGAAACCTCCTGGACCTGGTCTTTACCAGATGCATGTCTATCAGCATTCTTGTCTTCATAGCTCTGACCAGAATTTCCCAACAAGCTCAGCTCACAGCACTGTACAGCTGCTTCTCCAGCTGGCATCTCCAAACCTTCCTAGACCCCTCCTTAAGCCAGTTCCAAAGGCTTCATAACCACATGTTCAGGGAGTCACCACAATGGCCCTACTTCTGGTACCAAAATGTGTCTTAGTTGCTTTCTCATTGCTGGGACAAAATACCTGACACTCACAAGTTAAAGAAGAGGTTTATTGTGGCTCACAGTTTGTAGAGGTTCCAGATCATAGTTGGCAGGGGCTGGGGATATAGCTCAGTGGAATAAGTGCCTGCCTAGCAATCGCAGGGTCCTGAGTTCGATCCCGAGTACCACAAAAAAAAAAAAAGGAAACCAGATCATAGTTGGCTAGCTCCATGGCAGAGAGCCATGGCAGAGTTCATGGCGTGCTGGCACGAAGCGGACAAGCATCAAGGAGAAGGAAGACTATATACTGTATGCTGTGTACCACTGCAGGTCATACCCACAATGACACACTTACGTCTTCGTTACTTTTTTCATTGCTGAGACAAAATACTTGACACCCAAAGTTAAATGAGGAATGGTTTATTTAGCTCAACAGTTTTAGAGGTTTCAGTTCATAGCTGGCTAGCTCCACAGCATGATGGCATGGCAGAGGGGCATTGCAGAGGAGAAATTGTTCATGGTAGGCAGAAGGCATTAAGCTACTAGTGACCAGTGATGACACTAGCCTTCTTTATGTCCCTTATATTTTGTTCAGCCTACCACACCCAGGGTGAGGCACCCTTAATTCTACCCGGAACTGTGCCAAACTAATCAGTGGACACCCTTAATCTCAGAATTACACACTCTTAGTAATCAGACACCCTTAATCTCAGTATCATATACTCTAGATCCAGCTACTTCTGAAATGGTCCCACCTGAGATGGGGGGACATCCAGACACAAATCATAACAATCTCTCCCCTCCCAACATCACACCACCTATAAACCCATCAGTGGACTAATCCAGTCTCTCACAGTCATGATGCAGAATCGCACACCCATGATCCAGTCATCTCCCCAAAGCCCTGCCTATGAATACATGAGGCTTTGAGGGGATATTTGTTGTAAATCAGCACAGCCACCTTTTAGACATTGTCATTACATAGGTTTTTCATGTAGTACAGGTGGAGGGGTTCCATACTGGTTGATTGAGGGACTCAGCAGTGTCCCAGCCCTCTACCATCCTCAGGACATCATGACTTTCTCACAGCAGGGAACCCTTGCCATAGAAAGCCCTGACAGACTTCTCTGTGGTTTGGTGGCCACAGTTGTATGTGGTATATGACTGTCTAGAGGAGTGGAAGGCCAAGCCTGGGTGAGATCAGACTATTCAAGGTCCTCAGATCCTAAAGGAGTCAGTCCTCTCCTAGGAGGATGGACAGAATCATGCTAGGGGAAGTGGCCTGAAGATCTGAGACTCAGGCAAATGGTTTTTCCCAGATGCAGCTGTTTTTGATTTATAGTTTTGTGTTCTTTCTACTGAGGAAGTTAGAGTCTGCCATTAGCGCTTTATGAATGTTATTTTTTGTTATGCCCATATCAGACTCTACTTGACCATGTCTTTAGTTCTGGGTACTAAAGCTGTTTTCAATTTTTTGCTATTTTAAACAATGCTATTTCCTCATAGTAACAAATGTTCATACTAAACACACATGTTGATAGTAAATTTCAAGTTGTATTCCTCAAAGTTGATTTTATGAGTTGTATTATAAATATTATTTAATGATTATGTAGGAAGTTTGATTACATTATTAATGATCATTATTAACTGGAGTCATCAACACACTTAAGGCTTTAGACACGTATCACCCAATTGTTCTGTTAAAAATTTCAACCTATCGGTTTAGTTGTATCACTAGTAGAGAGTGCCTGATTCTCTCCTCAATTTTCCCTTTTATCCTTCTCTTTCTTTTATTAGTCAGTAATGGATTTCATTGACACATATTTACTGAGCACCTTCTACAGACAAGGCACTGTGCCGGCTTGTGGGTATGCAGGACTGTTCCTGCTCTGGCAGACAGGCACGACTAATCAAGTCATCAGGCAAATGTGTGACTGTGACTCGTGATAAAGTTGTAAGAAAGCCCCTCCCGGTTATGGGTGCTGTGAACTTAATGTGCCCTCTGCCCACTACTACAGCAGCAGGACTGGAGTGAGCTGTAGGAGTGCCAGGAGGCTGGTGGGCAGACAGCATGGAAAGTGTTTTGAGATGTCTGGGTAGTGCAGCCAGGGACTAGGACCTACCAAAGACCTTGTTTTGGGCCAAGGCCCTTATCCTCAGACTAATGGGAAACCTCTCTGAAAGGTTTAAAGAAAGGAGATAATGACTTAAAAAGCTTGAGAACATTTTGGAAGAGGCCAGAATAGTAGATGCCTAGAATTCAAGATTAGATTGTGAAGGTAGGCATGGAGTCCCTAGTCAGCCCTGAGTGACCTCAGGTTTCTAATGTGCTAATTTTGTGAATGAAAATGTAAATCATATTACACCTTCATGCTTTTGATTTTTAGTTTGAATATTTTACAGAATGCTTGGCAGGCATTTCTATTTTTTGTTTGTTTGCTTGTTTCAGTGGGAAACAACACAGTCCAGTGGCTAAGAGCACTCACTCTGGAGCCAAAATACGTGGCTCTAGTCCTGGCCCTACCAACTCCTGGCTGTATAACCTTGGGCAACTTTTATGACTTCATTCTGTCTCTGTTTCCTCTTCTGTAATATGGGACAGTACTCAGAAGATGGTTGTAAGGACTAAAAGGTGGACCACAGTCCTGCCCCATCCAAATGCTACATACATGTGTGCTGTGTTACCCAGGCGCATGAGGTTCACACACATGCACGTGCACACGCTTACACACATTAACTGTGTTGCATATACATTGTGATAGTGATTTCTGTGTCTTCGTTTGTTTGTTGATTTATATTTTTAAGCACTTGCTGCTATGAACATCTTCAAACATGATGTTTTTTAAGGTGTAAAAATATTTCACAGTGCCCTGTTATCTGTCTTGCTTGTGAATTCTTCCATTGCTGTGTAACAGACCAAGTTATAAATACTGCTTTTTTCTCTTTTTAAAAAAGATTTTTACTTTTAATCCTTTAGTACATTTGGTTTGTTTTGGTTTATTAATATAAAGTAGAGCTCTGATTTTTTTTTGTTCAAATAGCAGCCAGCTGGCTCAGTGCCATCTGTTGAGTAACCCGTCTGACTCCTGGTCATGCATTCAGCTACTGCCCATACAAACCCTGTGACGGTGGTGGGTCTTTTCTGTTAGTCTCTTGTTCCACTCTCGTCTTATACCAGTACTGCCTTGATTTATTAGCACAGCTATTGTTTTCTTTTTGTATAACTTTTTATTTTAAAAATAAAAGAATATAAACCCAAATAACACAAAAA
Organism: Dinomys branickii; assembly: GCA_004027595.1. Classification (NCBI taxonomy): domain Eukaryota; kingdom Metazoa; phylum Chordata; class Mammalia; order Rodentia; family Dinomyidae; genus Dinomys; species Dinomys branickii. The sequence goes on along the minus strand of PVLD010016237.1, from coordinate 10,691 downwards.
ACAATAAGGAAATACAAAATTATAAAGAAGATAGGGAATTGACAGTGGATGCTGTGTTACATAATGTTACCTTCGTATTTGTTACTCAGTTATAAACCAGAATAACGCAAAAACAATAAAGGAAATACATAATAATAGAGAAGATATTGGGGAATTAACAATGGATGCTGTATTACAAAATGGTATCTTTGCTTTTGTTACTCAGTTATACAAATAATGGCACATTTGGTTAATTAAACAGTTTTCTCCACCCTCATCTCCATTGTTCTTCCACCCAATCAGTTGTCTTCCCTCTGATAATAACTTTTTGGTTTATTTACTCCCTCAGGCTCTCCCTCTCATTGGGAAGGCACATGGCTGCTTAAAATTATGCTGTAACAAACATGGGCTCACACAAATTACTGTGGCACTAGGTAGAAAAGCACCGATCCTTAAAGACAGTACATAGGCAGGCAACCAGATACACTATGGTCAGCACTCCATTGATAAGCCCTCTAGGCCCTCGGGGGGTCTGATCGAGTCCACAGGTTCATCCCAGTGAGGCGCCACCGGGAGCCTGGTCGAGTCCGTGGGTCGTCCCCGCAGACGCCAGGCTTCAGTCTACTCCGTGGGGTCACCCACGTGGGTGGCTCCACCCCAACGAGGCACTCCCCGGGGCCCAGTTGAGTCCACAGGGTTGCCCCTGCAGTGTTTTCTTTTTTGAAGTATTTTGGTCTTTTTTTGGCCTGTCCTTGCACTTTAATTTTAGATTAATCATTTTGTCAAGTATCCACTCCTTGCTGCCTCAGTGTCATAAAATTTGAAGTAAAAGCCAGGCATTGTGGTGCACACCTGTAATCCCAGCATTCTGGGAGGCAGGATGATCAAAAGTTCAAGCCCATTCTTGGTTAATTTAATGATTCAGTGAGACACTGTCTCAAAATTAAATTAAAAAATAAAAGGGCTGGGGATGTAGCTCTGGGTAAAGGCCCTGTGTTCAATCCCCAGTACCACCAAGGAAGAACGGGAGGGAGGGAGGGAGGGAGGGAGGGAAGGAGGGAAGAAGAAAGGAAGAGAGAATTATTCTGTAGTAAAACCTTACTAAATGAGTGAATTTGCATCACAAACTTCTCAGCCATCGCATTTGGGTTTGGCACACCCTTTCATTGGAGACTTGTGCTCCTCAGCAGAGTTTTGTAATTTTTACCTGTAAGCGCTTAACATTTATTAATACTATTGTAGCTCATTCCTTCTTTTTTAAAAAATTTTTTTTGAGACAGGGTCTCAATAAATTGTGAAATTGGGCTCAAACCTATGAGCCTTCTGCCTCAGCCTCCTGGAGTGCTGGGATTATAGGTGTTTGCTACTGCACTCAGCTTATTTAAAATTTTTTATTTGCTATTAAGAATATAGTTTTTTCCTTAAACAGAAGGAAGCTATTGTGTTTTCTGTATTTCTCTTATATCTAGCCATGTTCTTGGATTGATACTGGGTATTGGTTCTAAGAGTTTATCAGTTGATCCTCTTGGGTCAGCTAGGGTTATGGTGTTACCATATGCAAATAATCTGTTCTTCTCTCCTTGTAAATAGTTTATCTCATTTATGTTTCGTGTTACAGAATATGTATATTGAAACTTTATTTAACATATATATTGAATACTATATTTCTTTTATTCTAAGATTATTAAGTGCATGTTGATTGACTAACAGATGAGGACACTATATTAAATGTGCACTTACATTTAACTCATATTCCAATACCAGAAATGTAAAAACAGTGCCTCTCAGAATTCCTTATTTTTCATTTTAGTGGTAGTGTCTAATTACTCTATTCAAAGTATGATTTTGACTGTTTTTTTGTTTGTTTTTTTTTTTGAGACAGGGTCTCACTGTGCAGCCCAGGCCTCAAACTCACAGCAGTCCTCCTGCCTCAGCCTCCTGAATGCTGGGATTCTAAGCATGGGCCACTATGCCCAGCTGATATTGACTATTGATTTATGATAAACAATTTTTAAAGAAGTATCCGTCTCCCACACCCCCCATCTCCCAGTTTGCCTAAACAAGGAGACTATACCAAACTGTATCACCTGATTAGAAGAGGTTTCACATTGATTTCATTAGCTTAGGGGTGAAGGGTGACTCCAAGGGTCAGTACCTCACCCACAGTTCCTGCCTTTCTTAAACTTTCTTTATTGATAGGAAAATACAGACTGGCATGAAAAATTGGTGTGCAAGGGGCATTGTCCTGCCACAGAGAGCCATTCTAGTGCAGTGGTTAAACTCTGAGAGCTAAGTCTGGAATGGAGGGCAGGCTGGGATAAGGTAGATTTTTAAGACCTACACAGTCTCTTAGTCTCCAGATTCCACTTGCACACAGCACATTCGCAGAGGGCTCTGATCAATCTTCTCCTACTCTGTGTGCGAATTAGGGTTACTGTGGCCTGCTAGTTGTTTTTGTTAAGAATCAAATCCATAGGCTAGGCAGCTGCATTGGAATTTTTATAGCCGAACTTTTTAGTGTGGTCCGTGTTGGGGACTTCAGCCCTCTCCTGGGGTCCCCATGGCCTACTAATACTCCAGAGAGAAGATGGCGGGAGGATAGGAGCCAGGTCAAGAGGTCCTAAGCCAGAGTTGAGGTTCACCTATGGAAGGAAAAAAGTCACTAGCAGTGATTCATGAGCTTTGTTTAGAAGACACCAATCTCTCTAGGAGTCTGATGTATACACACTATTTCTCAAGAGAAATGTACATGTTCAGTTTTTTAATAAATACTTTTGAGTATCTACTGTCTTCTGTATGAAGGGCACCCCGATGAGCAAAGCATGAGTGTAGCTCTGGTCTTATGAAAGTTTTGGTAAAAGAAATGACAACCAAAACCACGCTGAGGCAGGTGAAAGTACCAGTGTGGCATGTACCAAGGGAGCGACTTAGGGTGCTGCAAAAACCTAGCATGGGGTGAGAGCAGTAGTCAGGCACTTCTGAGGAAGCATAGACTGAGCTCAGGTCTGAGGATATATTATAACTTGGGTGAAAGTAATGCAGAGAGGGAGGAGCATGTGGCAGGAGGGAGTCAGCAACCTGGATAGAGGAAAAGGCTTAGGGAGGTGGGGAAGAGATGGGGAGAGAAGACAGGATGCAGACACAAGCAAGGCCTCTTAGCCATCACTTAAAATTTTTTGCTGTATCTCAAGAGCATTAGGAATCCATCAAATTGGTTTTTTTGTTGTTGATAGCATAAATGATACATGTAAAAGCATGTTCATGCAGCGTACATGTAAGTCATTGAAATTCAACAGTGAACTGAACATTCACTGAACCAGAGCCTCATCTGTATTGCTGAAGCCTCCTTTGTCCTCTACTGGATCCCTGTCTCTACTCCCTCCCTTAAACTGCTAGTTTATAATTTCTCTCTCTTTCTTTTTTTTTTTTTTTTCAGTGTTGGAATTGAAACCGGGGGGCACTGTGTTACTGAGCTACATCCTTATCCAATTTTCTAAAAATTAATTTTATTGATACACTCTAGATATACCTAATGATCACATTCATCATAGGGAATTTGTGCATGTACATGATATATCTTGATTCTTCTTTTTTTCCCCAACCCTCTCTCCTCCTTCAACACCTCTTCCTCTCCTTATTTACAAAAGTTTTGTTTCCGTTTTTACTCTTCTATTTTTCTTTTCTCTTCCCTCCTTCCCTCTTCCTCTCCCTGTTCCCCTTACCATTTGAACATTTTCTTCCTATTTCACAACAGCTATTATCCTTTTGGATTTTCACACCAGAAAAACAATGCAGTATTTAAACATATATGTCCGATTTATTTAACTTAAGAGTTTGGTCTCAAGGTGCATCCAGTTACCTAGGAATGTCTCAAGTTTATCCTTTGTAGTTGAGTAGTACTTCATTGTATAAAAAAATACATCTTTATCAACTTATCTGTTGATAGACGTGGTCTAAGATTTAGCTATTACAAATTGTGCTGCTTTAAATATGAGTATGCGTATATTGCTGTGATATGATGCTTTTAATTCTTTTCAGAAGATACCAAGAAGGGACATAGCTGGGTCAAACAGGCAGGGTCTTACTAAGTTGCTCAAGCTGAGCTGAATTTTTGATCCTTCTGCCTCAGTCTCTTGGAGTGCTGGTATTACAAGCGTATGCTGCCATGCTTAGCTTAGTTTATACTTTTTCTTGAGTTGCATGACATAATCAGATTATAGTTTCCAGAGATTACTCTGGCTGTGTGGAATGATCTAGACAAGATAGAAGCCAGGTTGCATGCATTGAGACCACTTAGCGGGGCCTGGTATTTGTGTAAACACAATCACTGGAATATCCAAATACCTGCCTGCATTTCATTTTGTTGCCTTTACTTTTTTCTTTCCCTTCCCTTCCTTTCTCTCTCCCTGCTCACTAATTCCCTTTCCTATTTGAACATTTTCTTCCTATTTCACAATACCTATTATACATTTTGGTCCTTACTTACACTTCCAGTTTCTCACACCAGAGAAACAATATGGTATTTACACATGTGTGTCCAATTTATTTCACTTAAGAGTATGTTCTCAGGGTGCATCCAGTTACCTAGGAATGTCTCAAGATTAACCTTCTTTATGGCTGAGCAGTACTCGTTGTATGAAAGAACTACATTTATCCATTCATCAGTTGATGGACATATGGGCTGTTTCCAAGATTTAGCTATTACAAACTGTGCCACTATAAATATGGGTGTGTGTGTGTATCACTGTGGTATGGTGCTTTTGATTCTTTTAGGAAGATATCTAGAAGGGGAATAGCTGGATCCAATGGGAGTTCTAGTCCTAGTTTTTTAAGGAATCTACACACTGATTTCCCCAATAGTTGCGCCAGTCTGCACTCCCATAAACAGTGGAGAAGGGTCCCTTTTTCCCCACAGCCCCAACAGTATTAGTTATTGGTTAATTTCTTGATAATAACCATTATTTCTGGGATAAAATAGAATATCAACTTTGTTTTAAATTTGCATCTCATAAGTGAACAATAATATTGAACATTTTGTCATATTTATTTGCTGTTTCTAATTCTTCATCTCTAAGAAATGTCTCTTCATTTCAGATGCCCATTTTTAAATTGGGTCTTTAAATTTGAGGGGTCTAATTTTTTTCTGAGCTCTTTATGTATTCTAGATAGTAGTCCTTTATCAGAAGAACAGCTGGCAAAATTTTTTTCCCACTCTGTGGGTTGTTTCTTTGCTCTGTTGGTGGTTTCTCTTGCTGTGCAATAGCATTTTAATAAGGTAAAGTCCCAGTTACTGATTCTTTCTAATAGTTTCTGTGCAATTGGGGTTTTGTTCATAAAGTCTTTGCCTGTGTGGATGTCTTCAAGAGTTCTACCATTTCTATCCTACAGCGGATTAGTGTTTCTGTTTTAATATTTATATAATTGATCCATTTTCATATCAGCTTGGTGCTTGGTAAAAGATATGAGTCTAGTTTTAATCTTCAGCATGTGGAAAGCCAGTTTTTTCAGCATTATTTATTGAAGAAGCTATCTTTCTTCCAGTGAAGGTGTTTGGCTCTTTTGTCAAAGCTAAGGTGGCTGAGTATGTCTGGATTTGTTTCTGCATCTTCTAATCTGTTTCGTTGACCCCGGGGTCTGTTTGTTGTTGTTGTTGTTGTTATTATTTTTTGTTTTGCCAGTATTGTGCTGTTTTTATCACAGTAGCTTTGTAGTATAATTCAAGGGAGGGATTGTGATGCCTCCTGCTTTTCCTTTGTTGCCCAGTATTTCCTTTATTATCCGAGGTCTCTTCTAGTTCAAAATAAATTTTAGGATTGTTTTCTCTAATTCTGTGAGATATGCTGTTGGAATTTTGATCAAGATTGCATTAAATTTGTCTAACAATTTTAAGAGTACAGCCATTTCCACTGTATTGGTTCTTCCAACCCAAGAACAAAGGGTATCTTTCCATTTTCTGATATCCTTTTTAATCCCCCTTTTCAGTAATTTTCAATATAAAGGTCTTTTACTTTGTTTTATTGATTCCTAGGTATTTCTTTCTTTCTTTCTTTCCTTGTTTTTTTTTTTTGATGCTATTTTGAAAGGTGGTGTTTCCCTAGTTTCTCAGTGAGTTTGAGTTTGTTATTTGTGTATGGGAATGCTGTTGATTTTTGAGTGCTGGCTTTATGTCCAGCCTAGCTACTGAATTTGGTTAAGAAGTCTTTTGGTGGAGTTTTTGGGGTCTTCTATGTAGAGTATTGTGTTATCTGCAAATAACAATACTTTCACTTGCTTTTCTATCCTTACTCCTTTTATTTCTTTCTCTTATCTAATTGCTCTGGCTAAAATTTCCAGAACTATACAGAATTAAGAGTGGTGACCATGGATATCCTTGTCTTAGTCCCGATTTTACAGTGAAAATTTTCAGTTTTGTACATTTACTATGATGTTGAAAATTGGTTTGTCATAGATGGATTTTGTCAAATTGAAATAAAGACCATCTATTGCAGTTTTCTGTAGGGTTTTTGTCATGAATGGGTGTTAAACTTTGTCAAAAACTTTTTATGCATCTGTTGAGATGATCGTACAGTTTTTGTGCTTAGCTCTGTTAATGGATGCATTACATTTATTGATTTGTGTATGTTGAACCATCCCTATACCCCTGTGATTAATCCTATTTGGTCATGGTGTATAATCTTGAAGATTTCCTGCATTCTGTTTGCCACTATCTTATTGAGGATTTTTGTGTATATGTTCATTCACTAGGGAGATTGGCCTGTAGTTCTCTTTTTCAGATGGATCCTTCTCTGGGTTCCGTATCAGGGTAATACTTGCCTCCAAGAATGAATTTGGAAATATTGCTTCCCTTTCAATTTCAGTGAAGAGTTTGAAAAGTAGCAGCCATAGGTCTTTAAATTTCTTATAGAATTCACCAGTGAATATATCAGGGCCTGGGCTTTTTTTGTTGGGAAGCTTTTAATTACATCTTCAGTTTCACTGACTGATATTGGGTTTTCTAGAACTTTTATATCTTGATTTAGGTTTGATGATTCATATGTATCTAGGAATCTGTCCATTTGTTGTGTATTTTCTTTCTTAATAGAATACAGGTTCTCAAAGTAGGTATTTATGATCCGGATTTCTGCAGGATCTATTGTGATTTCAGCCTTTTCATTCCTAATTGCCTGGATTTCAGTCTTTTCTTTCCTTTGTTTGATAAGGTTGGCTAAGAGTTCGTCAGTTATATTTAATCTCTCAAGGAATCAACTCTTTGATTCATTAATTCTTCATATTGTTTTCTTAGTCACAGTTGCATTAATTTCTACTCTGATCTTTGTATTTTCCTCTCTCATAAGAGCTTTGGGGTTCAATTACTCTTCTTTTTCTAAAAGCTGAGGATTCAACATTAGATTATTTACATGTGTTCTTTTTCGCATCTTTGTTTTGTTTTGTTTTGGTGAGACAGGATCTAGCTATGTACTTCAGGCTGGCCTTAAACTCACTAGGTAGCCACTGCTGGCCTTGAACTCAGGACAAGCCTCCTGCCTCAGCTTCTGAGTGCTGGGTTTACAGGGATGTGTCATCACACCCAACTTCTGTTTTGCTGTTATGGGAATTCACCACTATAAATTTCCCTTGTGAAGGACTGCTTTCATTGTGTTCCATAAGTTCTAGTATGTTGCATTGGCAGTATTGTTTAACTGTAGAAACTAATTTTTTTCTTTTATCTGTGACCCAGTGGTTCTTCAGAAGGATGTTATTTAATTTTCATGTGTTTATGAAGTTCTTGTGGTTTCTTTTGCCACTGTTGTTGAATTTCATTGCACTGTGTCCTGATAATACTTACGGGAATGTTTCAATTCCTTTGCATTTACTTAAGCATGTTCTATGAGCTAATATGTGGTCTATTTTGGACAACATCATATATATATATATATCTGGGACAGAGGAATTCGTGTACTGATATTGTAAGTTGCAACACTGTAGATATCTACTAAATTTATTTGTTTAAAAGCTTGGTTCCATTCTGGTATTTCTTTGTTGATTTTTTTCTAGCTGATCTGTCTATTTGTGATAATGGTTATTGAGATTCCCCATTACAACTCTATTAGTACCTATTTGATTTTTCATGTCCATTAGTATTCATTTTATGTAGTTGGGTGCACTTGTATTTGTGCATATATATTTATGATTGTTACCGCTTCCTCTTGGGTTATTCCCTTAACAAGGGTACAGTGACTGTCTTTGTCTCTCTTCATCAGTCTTGGCTTGAAATCCACTTTGTCTGAAAATAGAATAATTACCCATTTTTTCCAGGTTGCTGTCACATGGAGTATTGTTTTCCTTCCTCTGACTTTCAGTGTGTGAATTTCTTTTAGAATTAAATGTGTTTCTTGTGTGCAGCATTTTGTTCTGTCTTGTTTCTTCATCCATTGTGCCAGTCTGTTTCTTTTGATTGGTGAATTGAGGCCATTTACATTGATGGTTATAACTGATATATATTAATTTATCCTTGTCATGTTATTTTCCTGTTGTTGGCTCCCTTTTTCCCCCTCCATTTAATTGCTTCCCTTACCTGTTGGATTCAAGCTGTTGAGATTCATGGATTTATAATCCATGTTATCACTCTCTAGGATATGCTTCAGAACATTTTGCAGTGCTGGTTTGGTGTTCATGAATTTTCTCAGGTGTTCTTTGTCGTAGAAGTATTTTATTTCTCCATCACTTTTGAAAGATAGTTTGCAAGGTACATCAATCTGGGTTAGAGGTTGTTTTCTTTTAGGTCTTGAAATACTTCACTCCAAGCTCTCCTTGACTTGAGGGTTTGTGTTGAGAAGTCTGCTGTGATTCTGATGGACTTTCCTTTATAGATTTGTTTCTTTTCTTTTTTCTAACAGCTTTGAATATTCTGTTCTCGTGTTACATTTTTGGGATCTTGACTGTTATATGCCTTGGGGTAGATTATTTTTTATAATAGTTAATTGGAGTTCTGTATGCCTCACTTAGGTGCCTGTCAAATTCTTTTTCCTGCTTGGAAAGTTTTCTTCCATGACGTCTGTGAATAGGTTTTTAAAGTCATTTGTGCTATCTCCTTTTTTTTTTTCCTTTGTACTGGGAATTGAACTCAGGGCCTCACACTTGCTAGGCAGGCTCTGTGCTCTCCTGCTTTTCCTTTGACTCCAGTCAATCTTATATTACTCTTTGCATCATCTATCAGCTGCTAAGTTGAATTCTCATGGTCCCTTGCTATTTTTCAGAAATATTTCTTTTTATGATCACTAACCACAATCCAGTCTTCTAGGTATGAAATTCTGTCCTCACATTGGCTCATTGTGGTGTGTATACTTTCAATGCAATTTTTAATCTCCTGGATATCTGATTGAATCTGTTTTATGGATTCCATTTCTTTCCTATGTTGAGTATTCATGGTTTCCATCATTTCCCTATGCTTCTCTGTTTTTTATCTGTATCTGCTCTAGAGTCACTAAGTAATGTCTTTCATCGAGAGAATTAAATCAAATTCTGATTTGATTTTTTTTGTAGAGCCTCATTCATTTGTTTTGTTATTTATGCTGTTACCACTTCAGAGTCCAGGAGGGTTTCTTTTGGATTGTTCTCAAGTTGTCTCTTCGGTTTGCCTTCGGTGAACTGGGTGTGTGAGGTTGCATCTTATTTAAATGTCTTCTCATTTTCTTTCTTTTTTAAAAAATTAGTTTAATGTCTGGGTTGATGCTTGTAAAATGTCTATGATGAGTAGCTTTGTTGGTATTTAGAAGCCTTAGGAAATGACTACTTTTCAGAAGTGTATTCCAAGTATCTGGGTTTTGAGTCTGTTGCAAGATCCTAACTCTTGAATTTCTTGGGGATGCAAAGTTGCTGCCTACTTGGCCTACCTCCTGGTTCTTAGGCACTGGCCTGTGGTATTTTTTATGACCTATAGGCAATTTCCATCTTGGTATACCAGTTGTTACTGGTTAGAACAATTATGTCACACTGGCTAAAGTGGTACAATCAGCAATAACAACAGCATTAAACTTTCAGAAAGCATGCCTATGACTTCTTGCTGACTTGAACTTGGATGCCTATGTCATAGAAAATGACAAACAGAAGTAACTATTAATTTGCCACCGCGAACCATGATAACTGAATTTGTAGTTATATAACAAAATCTAAAACAAACCAGAAATTGCATGCAGCAAATACGCCCTCAATATAGCAATTTTACCCTCAGGGGAGAAAACTTAAAATAGATTGGGGGGAAAATAGAGAAATAGAAGAAGACAAAGAGATTAGAAGCAAGGCTAGAAGCCAAATTAAGATCATGCAAACTTTGAGAAACTAGTGAAGAAGACAAGAGGTAAAGAGAGAAGAAAAATAAAAACAAGAACAGAAGAACAGAAACTAGAAAGCATGTGTAACTCGTGTAAAAAAAGAACAATCAATCCTAAAAAAACAAAAAGCAAGAAAGGAGAAAGAAAGAGAAGGAAGGAAGGGAGGGAGGGAGGGAGGAAAAGATAAAGAAAAAATGTTCACTTTAAGGTGTGCCTTTGCTGTCACTGGTAGAGTGACAGAGTCCAGATCCAAATTAATTAATCCCAGCAAGCCGGCTATACCCTTGTGGTGGGGCATTGGACAGTCTCAGTGAGCCTGCGCCTTTATTTTGGGCTGGTTTCTGGCCATAAAACTGGAACCAGGCCCAGCCCGTTCAGCCCTCAGCAGTCTGTGTGCCCCTC
>PVLD010016236.1:0-45662 GCA_004027595.1 Dinomys branickii | reverse complement strand
ACTCCCTACCTAGTGACCTGGGTGAGGTGTGTAAGACTGCTCCCCCACCCTCCCAGGGTTCCCTGCAGGTATAGGGATGGATCTCCTCCCCCACTTGGTGATCTGGTCGCGAGCGCCGATATCTCACCAGTTATTGGAGTCCCTGCAGGCATGAAGGTTCCAAGGTGCCAGTCTATCCTTTGGGGCTTTCTGCGCGGCCTAATTTCATAATTTAAATAGGTTAATCTTTCTAAAAATAATCGAAGTTAGTGAAATCTTATTGTATTTCATAGCTAAATTCTTGGATGTTTCAGAAAACGTTAAAAAGTCAATAGAAGGTAGGTCAAACCAGACATTTGTGGAACTTGGTGGGGCAACTATAGAGTTATCTTGGAAGGGTTACTCTTAGAAGAACACGTCTTCATGAATGAATTGTAGTAGTAATGTATTTTATTATTGTTTAGGTATTTTGGTAAGAATAAGAAATAAGTAATCTATGTATTCTGGGGAATTTACGGATTTGTATTACACTTTGGAAAGTTTACAATGAACATAATATGGTATCATAGAATTTTAGCCTGCTTCCATTATTTGGTTATTTTTTATTCTCAGCCATTTTCCCAACTATTCTAGAACAGCATACATGAAATTTAGCTTTTAATTTTTTCCCTCTGGAGTAAAGTTTCATGGTAAAACCAGCTGGAATAATTTTTCCATCAAAATGAAGTAATGAAGGATATTGCGTTAGAATATACTGTTCCATGGTGAATTCCATCATTTAAATTGCTGCCCTTTGAATTGGTTATTTATCTGTGGCTACCTCAAAAAAGAAAGAAGGAAGGAAAAATAAAGACAAGAAAAAAATTTCAGCAGAACATTGAGTCTGTTGTATGCTTCTACCTGTGGCCTCAAACAGACATCTGTTTTATATTTTCTGTCGGGTTCAGAATTTTACTGGCTCTTGAAAACATGATAGGAGAATTAAACCATGAATTTAAAAAAAGATGCTGTTTTAGGGTTAGACTAAGGAATGTGGCTTCACAAAGCACACAAAACAAAATTACTTACTTCTTTCAAAGGAACTTAACACTCCCTTTCACAAAAAAGGCCATGGGTATGTACACAGTATGTTCCTTGGGGCAGAGGCCTGCATGTATTGCCTCCCTTACAGGAGAATGAAATTGTCAGGATCAGCACTTTCTGTTTGGGCAATCACTCCTCGTCTATTGAGGTTTATCTCCCGCACCTTCTATAATTAACTCTAAGAAGACAGAGAGTCTGGAGAGAACTGAGAAGTATTTAAGTTGGGGAAAAATAAAACCAGAAAACAATGTATACTGGTTATCTTCTTATCTTTCTAAACTTTCTCAGATCAAATTAATGTTACGGCATTGCCATTTCAGGAAGTAGTAGAAAAGAATTTCTAACTTAGAAAGCATAAAAAGTTCTGGAGAAAAACAGCCAGTGGGAAATAGTACTTTAGGGAAAAAAAGGGTATTGAAGCATACTGAGGGGCAGACAGATTGAACCACGATAAGGCTCACACAGCACCTCTATTTCTAGACAAAATTCTCTTTAGACAAAAAACTGGTAATGTTCTCTTTTCCCAGTCCAGGAATCAAACTCAGGACCTCACACTTGCCGGGCAGGTGATTTTGCCACTGAGCTATATCCCCAGCCCTGATAACGTTCTCAACTGCTTTAATGTACCATACTATTAGCTTATCCCAAATCTTAAACAGCTACACAACTCCACAAATATCAACATGAAGACACATATTTATTTTCTTCCAAGAAGTGCTTCTATTTAGAAATACACTCCAGTTCTCAAAGGTTAGCACACTCTATATTCAGTCTGCACTAGAATTAATGAGCAGTCTTGTGCAAGCTCCTCCAGGAATTTGGATGTGGACATAATAGCTTGTCTGATGCTTTTTATTGTTTTTTAACTTATCGTGCCTGTTTGTTTTATTTCCTGACCTAGAAAACATATGACTGGTCAAAAGAATAGGTTTTACCCATCAGAGCTTTTAATGATTTAGTTTGCCTGCTTTGAGCCATGAATTAGTGGAGGCAGAGAGATGGAATAGTTTTGTTTACAGAACTCCTGAAATGACTTACCCTGACATGAGGTCTTCAGTTCCAGTTGGCTGGATTTTTCTTCCTTACAAGGTCTCTGAATGATGTTTCAGAAGCTGGTCAAGCAGGGATTCCACTTTTACTTGTGTCATATTAGTTTAATTTTCTTTATATTTTGCTGGAAATAATAAATAAAAGCATACATATATTTTATTTTCCTATTCAATTCTAAAGGGTTTATCCATGTAGCATTCTGAAACATCACCTGTTTATGCCCAAGATCTTAAAACTCCCTTTCTCTTTGTGCCTCACATTTTCTTACTTTAAGCCTTACTACCTGAGTTTCAGTCTCAATGTAGCTACTTCCCTCGTGAATCTGGCAAAGATTCAGCTTCATTTCCTTATTAACCCAAAGGGGATGGTGAGAGCAACTCTTTCTAGAAGGCTGTTATGGGGGGTCAAAAGATTTAACGGACAGGAAGGATTCGAATAATGTGTGTCCCACTGACAAGGTCAGCTGCTCTTTACGGGAGTGGAAAGGTAGATCGTATTGGTAGAGATCTGAGATGATGGGGATAAACAAAGAACTCTACTAATTTGTTTTCATAATCACCGATCTTGTTCAAGGGAAGAAATTTTCAGGTGCTCTTTTGAACTATGTAAAGCTTCTTTGTGTAAGTACAAAACAAGACGTTTTTGGTAAGGAAAATCCACTAACAACCAAAGAAAGAAAAGTGGAAGAACAATAAAGTAAAAAGTCAATTTGCCAATAAGTATCAAAAGATTTAAAAATGTAAATGCTTTTCAACAGTGATCCCACTGTTGAGAATTTTCCCCTGGACATAACTAAGGATGTAGATGTGATTGTGCTTTAGGAATGCTCATTGGAAGGCTGTTTGAAAATCCAAGTGTTGGAAATCAACTTACGTTGAGATGGTTAAGCAAATTATAGTACATTCAAACAGTGGGCCATTTAGCTGAAGATGAGTGCACTCACTAGGTCAAAGATAATAATGATTTATTGGTAAATAAAAATAAAAGCTTCACAAGCATAAGGGTTTGGTTTGCACAAGAGTGATGAGAAGGGAAATTTTGAATGGATTATACCTCAAGATGTTAGAGTGATACTTTTCTAGTGAGTTAGTTTGGGTGTGATTTTTTAAATGTATATTCTAATATCCAATATTGGTGGAGACCACTACAAAGCAGACCTGAGCAGGACTTAAATTCATCAATTGGCTTTTCATGTTCACTTATGACTGTGTCCAAGGCCTAGGCTCCTTATCTGGAAATGGCAGACTCATAATAAGTAAACCTCTGTGAGTCACTAATCCCCACTAGAACCTGTAGTGGTGGATGAATCCAGAAAGCCTCAAAGGACAAGACAAGATCACAGCCAAGGACATCTGGGCCAAATCTCAACTAGAGGAAGATTATAGCCTCAGGCATCTCATTCTTCAGTGGATTAACTTAATACCTTACTTAGAGAAGTCCTTGAGTGGTTCTGCCCTTCTTGAGTACTCCCCTTCCTTCTTCTGATAACCAAATAAATATGGGTGACCCAGAGAAGGTCTTGGTCTTAGTCCTGAGAGAATCTTGAATTGTGTGAGAGGCTTTGATCCTACTGGAGCCCTGAAATCATTCCATTTGCCTCTTTTATTTAGCCTTCACTGTACACTCATTAAGGAGATTGTGGACCTGATCAGCCTGCAATAACTAAGGGATATTATTAGCCCCATACAATATTAAACAGTTGCTTTTTTTCAGTTTTAACTAAACTATCAAAGGAAATGTTCAAAGAGCCCAAATCTTATGTTTGATTTTTAAAAATTCTGAAAGCATTTTCTTTGAGTACAAATTGTACATAGACTTTTGGCTAACAGGGTCTTAATCTTTGTTTTTAGTTATGTCTCTAACTTTTGAATGATTTTTATTATATAAATTCAATCAGTCCAGGTCTTTCTTTATCCATTTGTGAGATGGCTTCAGGGATGGTGATACTGCTGAATGAATGATCACATGAAATAATAGATGTGATGCTGATTTGAAGATTGTACAAGTGCTATTTGGAACCTATTCATCTAAAGGAACAATTGTCTAACCCTGATGAAAGAAGGATACATCATTGTTGAGGAGGTGAGATAATGCTGTTCCTTTTCTGCTCATTTTGTGCAGAAATATGGCTTCCCGAGGTTTTCCGGACACTACCTGCTCATAATGTGAGGTACTAGAGAGTCCAATTGCTTGACAAGCTGTCAGTGGCTGACTAATAATTTAGTGAAAAGTTAGATTTCCTAATACAAGTATAATCAAAGTGAAGGGATATTCAAGTTGGGCATTTTCTAGGCATAGATTTAGCAGCTCACTTTATACACTAGTGAATAAGCGTGTCATAGGAGAATGTTCTTGTCAATGAAACCTCTTACAGGTTTTGACACAAACTGTAATTACACTATGCAGATAACTAGCTAATATCAGGGCAAACTCTTTGACAGAATTATCTTTTTTTTGGCGGTACTGGGGATCAAACTCAGGACCCTGCGCTTGCTAGGCAGGCGCTTATTCCACTGAGCTATATCCCCAGCCCCCCTTTGACAGAATTGGAGATGATATAATAGTTATTTCATTCTAAAAATTCTAATACATAATTAATTTTTTGCTTACAACTAAGTAGGTCAGATGGCTCACCCAGCAGGACCACCTTTGGAGAAGGTGAGATGGAGGTGAGAAGCAGGTTGAGGGACGTGAAAAATAAGTAAAAAGCATACCTCAAAAATAAGGGGCAAGACTTTCTGCGAGCTTACTGTTTGCCAGAGTTGTGATAAAGTGACTTGTCTGCATTACCTCAGTTATTGTTCTCAAAGTCTAATTTCTAGAGTAGCATGTCAGACTTATCCAACAGCTGGTTAGAGAGGCAGATGCCCAGGTCCTCTCAGAGGTTTAAGACACAGACATTCCAGCAATGGGACCCACCACCTGATCTTTCACATTCCCTTCAGTTCATTCCTATGTGGCCTCACTTGGAAGTTACTGATCTAAATTAATACTATGAAGTTGTTGTTCCAATCCCAATTTTATAGCTGAAGCAGCCCCCACTACCACTCACCCTTCACTTCATCCTCCTGTCTAATTAACCTTGGTTATGTCTTCTTGTTTTATTTTTTCTCATAGCACTTTACAATATCTGAAACTATCCTATTTATTTGTAACACAAATCCTGAAAGCAGAAGCTATCTGTTCAGTACACAGAGACCCCTCATGGTTAGTGAATAAAATCACCAGTGAAATCTCACAGATGCACCTATGCCTCATTGGAAGCCTTCAAAGTCTTCCTAAAGTTGGAGAAGGAGCTGTGCTTTCAGTATTATAGCAGGAAAGGAAGGGTCTGGTAAGGCAAGTAGGTAGATAACAGCATGGACATGCTCTCTGAGAAGTGCAAACGGTCCAGTGTTGTAGGTGCTGGGCTGGATGGTGGCTAGTGAAGGTGGATGCTGGCCAAGAATTCAGGACTTCCATAATCTAGGGTTTATGTGTGAGCTGAGTGTGGCCACATTTACATTTCCAAAAAGATGAAGTTATTTCTCTAAGTAGAATTTACAACATGGAGCTCCTTGGATTTGTCTACCTTACGGAGATACAGTTACTTCTTGGTCTGGTTTGAGGAGAAATAAATGGAGATTTGACTCTGAGGGTATGTTTATTCTGGCTGGCATCCAAGGGGACATCAGGGAAGGTGCACTTCATTACTAGATTGTATTTCCCATCTTCCTTCTTTTTCTCAGTGCTTCAGATCTCTGATAAGTTGGATGTGGTATTGTCACCTGACAACTGGTGGTCAACTTATAACCCCCAGTTGAGCTGAGTAATCATGGTGCTGGGTGTGGAGGCCCCCCCTGGGGATCGTTGCCAGCAGCATAAGAGGCAGACCTGGAGAAGAAGTGAGGCTGTTGGGAGCTGAAAGGTTCTTGGGAGCTGGTAGCAGCTTTAAGGAGCTGTTGCTTCTGTTGGAGGAGCTCATCATGCTGGCTTTCCTGATGAACCTGGCTGTTTCTGCCCTCCAAGGAGCTCGGGACCTTGTTGGTACTGAGAATAGCTTCGGTTCACTCTGGGGGAGCTCCGGTCCTCAATCTGAGCACCGCTTCCTGGTTCACGAGGGCAAGACGGTGCACAGCTCAGCCTCCTGAAGAAGCTTGATGCACTGGCTTCCCTGATGGGAACTCAGCCATGTTGATCACTGGAGGAGCTTGGGATCTCAGTGTTACTGAGGATGGCTTTCAGGGGAGCTCTGGCTCTTACTTGCAATCATTTCCTGGCTCCAGTGCAGATCCCTCAGCCTGCTAGCACAGATCCTCCATCCCACTGGCACAGACTTCCTAGATTCTACCACTGACCATTGGGCCTTTGAAGTGTAGATCAGTGAAACAGGCCTGCATGAGACATTGTTGTGGGCTCTGGGTCTCCGCTGGGACTCACGGGAGGCACTGTTGTAAGCTCTAGGTCTTCAGCTGGGCTCATGTAGGCCGCTTCTGTGAGATTCGGGCCCTCAGCTGGGTTCCTTGGTCCTACTCTGCTCTCCTTTGGATATCATCCTTTGGGTGACTATTATAAATAATAGTATAAAATATGTGTCCTGTATTACATTGTTTCCCCTTGCAAAAATAAACCCCAAACCAACACATCACCCCTTCCGCACCTTGTGATGTTGTCACAGGATACACTGCCTTCTTGCTTACCTTCTGGGGAGCAGGGCTTAGGGGCCTCCCAAGAATAAGAGAGGAGCTTGTGTTTCATAGGAAACTGAACACCACACCACTAATCATATTTTTCCGTCTTCTTCTCTATTTTAATTATCTTCCTAGCCTTTCTCTGAGCTCCAAGGGTGCAAAGACTGTGCCTTATCTATCTTTGCTTCATCAGTATCTAACAGGGCCTTGCCAGCCAGCATTCAGTAAAGATGCGCACATAAATGTGGTGTTTAGGGTTAGGCTGTACTCAGACCTGCGGCAAACTTCTGCACCTGTGTTCTTCCAGGTGTTAGCTGGGTTGATTGGCTTTTGCTTATAACATCAATTGTAGTTTTGCTGGCTGGATGCAAAAATGGCCTCATCTCTAAAGTGAAATCATAAAAGGAATGCTAAGCGGCGTTTGACTGACATTTACCTCTTTCTCAGTTTTTGTCATCAGCTGAGGGCCAAGCAGAATTACCTTTAAAAGCAGGTAGTCTTGGAATGGGATCACTGTTCTACCATATACTTGCTCATGATAGAAAATGGTTAATAGTTGTCCGGTTTAGTTCCTTCTTTTATCAAATAGAGACAATTATGCTGTTTTATAAGGTGATTGTGAAGACTACAAGAAGATTATGCAGGGAGAAAGCTTTACACCCTGGTGACTGGTAAGCATCCTTTAATGCTTGTTTGCAAACCAAACATTCCTCTACGAAAACTGAAGAAAATAGTGTGCTGAGTTCAAAGACTTCACTCTTTGGTGCCTCAGTTTTGTGAATTGCTTGCTGTAGACCTTCAGTAGTGTTTTTAGCTATTCCCAAAGCTACCTGGATTACTTTTTTATTTGAGCGCTTTGGTGAAATGTGAGTGTGCAAATGTCATTGCTGGTGAGAAGAGAAAGGCTGACAAAGAGCATGACGCCTTCCAACTCCTGGGGACTGGCTGTGAGCTCATTCCATTTGGTCTTGCTGGATTGTACGTGGGCTTTAGGTAGGAGGACAACTGTTTTGCTCTAGGCTGCAGAAATCACAGTGTTTGTTTAATGATTACTACAGCTTGCTTTGTAATTATGATTGCATGGGCAATCCTGTACAATCCAGGGAACTTTTGCAAAGTAACGACAGTAATTTACGGCCATGTGGTTTTGTGTGGATGCTTAAGTACTTGGTCTGTGGCGGGCCTGCATGCTCCATTGGCTGCCTGATGGACCTATCCCCCACCTGCTCTGCTTCCCCCGCTCTAGATGAAACACAGTGGCATGAATACTGCATTTGTTTGAAAGACAAAGGAAACAGGATGTGTGTTAGGAAAGGAAGATTGACTCTGTAAGAAATTCCTTTCACTGTTTTCTGAGCTTTTCAATCAGCAAAAATAGCTTGGTTTTCTTTCTTTCTTTTCATTTCAAGAAAGACAATAGAACATAAAGTCAGTGCAAGTTAGGCACCTTAGTGAGCATCTAGAATTTTAAAGGAACTTGGAAAATTCCTCCAGGCTTCAGGTAAACTCTTGTGAGTGTTTCCTTTCCACTGGGGATTTTTAGTAATTAAACACTAATTTAAGTAAATTTTCATAACTTATGGTTACTTATAAGCATGTTTTATTCATGATGACAAGCTTTTTTTTTTTTTTTAAGCCCTGTGTTGAAGTCAAATCCAAACCTAGGAGAAAGGTAGGCTGATAAAGTAAAAAGCACACAGTAATTGAGCATCTGGTTTCTGCAGATAGCTTTTTAAAATGTGCCACATCCTGAAATGAAATTCTCCTTAGATGTGCCATGATCCTACAAAAGGGAAAATGAAGATGTTGGTTAAATTCTTCAATAAGCCAGTTGAAGTTGTTTTATGTGCTTCCCGCTGAAAAACTTTAAGATAAGTTATAACTCTGCTTTGTGCTTTGAAAATAAATTCAGCACATTAATTGTATTTATGGGAGAAAGTAGTAAATGTCCCAGAATGAATACACAGCCATAATTTACTCAGAGGGAGCTGCTACTGCCCATAAAGTTCTCCTATGCACCTCTGCTGCTTTATGTCATCAGCCAGCCTTGCAAATGAATCACCGCTTTGTGCACCGCAGGATCCTTGCACTGTGTAAATTTCCACTGATTGATTATCAAATAGGATTATTTTTACTGCATATTTTCTTTGCTAATTTTCCAGGAGATTAAAGATAGTCTATACTTGGAGGCAGGGTCTCAGCTGGTCTGAACTGCACATCCATTTGGATTCAGAAATATCTGAGGATCTCTGGCAGAATAATAGGACAGCTGACACGGCTCTCTTTGCGGGAGGAACTGAGGGGCCTTGTAGGAAAACTTCAGTCTCCGGGAAGGAGAACTGGGTATGTGTAGCTTTGTAAGTGCCGTGTGATGGGACAGGTGATTAACATACTATAATATATAGAGCATTAACCCAGTTGTGAAGAGTCTGTACTAGAGCTCTCTGGGGCAACTGACACATAAGTAAAACAAAGAAGAACAATATTTGCACACAAAATCTCTGACAGGAGCACAAGGCAGCTTTTCTCTGGGGTCAGAGAACAGACGCAACAGCCAAGGTGGACGGAGAAACAGTCTCTCCGCGGGAAGGGGGCTTCCTGGCTTCGTGTACTGAACCTCCGAAACAACTCAGTCCTCTGACTCGACACTGGTGGCAGAGACCCTCAGCCACATCAGGCCAGTACTGCAGAGAAACCCTGGGGACTGAGGCATGGGCCGCAGCTCTTCCATGACTGTACCGCCTTCCTCCTTTCTGTGCAGAAGATAAGTCCCCCTCGTTCATATAGGGGCAGCTGAGGCTTCAGGAGTCAGAAGCTGCAGAGAGAGCTTGGCTGTAGCTCACCTGTGAAGTAGATGTGAGGGGTCTAGAAGACTGAAATATGACTCCTCCTGAGATTGCAGCTGCGTCTGGAGGCTCTTAAGGCTTGAGAAAATCGTGATCCTTCCTCTGTACTGTTCAAAGTAGTTGAGTTTCTTTTTTATCTGATTCCTATTTGTTATCACATGAATATGTATATGCATAGGTAGATAATCACCAATCCATTGTAGGACCTTTCCCTTCCATTTGGGGGGAAATCTTTTGCCTGTAACTTAACTACGTGCTACCAAGAATTATGTACAGTTTTCCAAAGAAATATCTCTTGATCCATACAAATTCTTTTATAATCTTTTTTTTTTTTTTTTTCCGGGACCGGGGATCGAACTCAGGGCCTTAGTGCTTAGCGGCAAGCACTTAGCCCACTGAGCTGTACCTCCAGTCCTCTTTTATAATCTTGATTTGCATTGCTTTTGTAATCTGTGTCATGACTACCCACTTTTCTTAACTTTATTTTAAAGAGAATTAAAAAAAGAACAATAGAAAAATACCAACCACACAGATGAAAACAAAGAGAAAACAAGAATGATACCGGGTTTTAGAACACAACCATAGGAATTAACAGTGGTTCCTGTACCATACCATTACCTTCAGTGAAGTTGCTCAGATTACCAGATGGAAGAATGCAAAGGAATAGAAAATGTTCCAAGGAAGGAACTACTCTCGTTTCTGAGGCCTTCTCTGGCTCTTATGGCACCCAGATCTAGAAGAAATAAGAAATGCAATCATGTGGGTTTTACAACCAAAGATGAAATGAATACAAATAAAAAAAGAAAAGAAAAGAATCATAACCCTAAAATGCAAAGTGGACAGTGAAACCGACAGTTCACAGAACAATCAGTAATGCTTAAGGGGGCTGGGGGTATAGCTCAGTGGCACAAGCGCTTGCCTGGCAAGCGCAAGGTCCTGAGTTCGATCCCTGGTACCGGGGGAAAAAAAAAAAAAAAAAAGTAACGCTTAAGACATGAGTGCAGCGAGGCTTTAGAGCTGAGAATATCATCAGCACAACCCCAACTCCAGCGCACCAAGGTGCTTTCCAGCTCATTGGAAAGGTTGCAAAAATACTACAGGGAAACAATTCCACTACGTAGGACTAAATTTTTGATATTTTGAATTTAGTAATCAAAATAAGGTCAATTATTAAATGTTTGAATTTTACCATTTATTACTTAATCAAAAACTGGGTGTTATAAATGCAGGGCAACTGGTGATACATGGAAAATTGCAAAAACAAGAAAACCTAGACATTATTTTCTAGAGTTCAAAGCATTTTTAATTAAATAGAATCTGTAAACAGCAAAAGTGATGACAGCAATGAGATTTTAATGCATTTGAATCATAAGTAACTAAGGCTAATAAAAACAAAGAATATTGTTAAAATATTAAAAAGTCCCAAATAATTGATTGGCATTTGTGTGCAGTCTTGTCCTCGATTTATATTAAAATGCTTTTTAAAATTTCAAGGGTCTTGAAGATCTTCCTTAACTAGTATGAGTCTTTGTAGAACACATATTAGATCAGGCCACCAGGAAAGTAATAAAACAATATTGATTAATCTAACATTTAATCACTTATGCTTGGAATATACTAAGAATTTCAACATAGATTATTTGAAGTTTGACACTGTTGTCTGATTACAGAACTTTAAAAAGGAAGGGGAAAGTCTCATGATAGGATAGATTTAACAAAGTACCACTCTTACTCAAAAGGCATTGCTAGGTACGTTCTTATTTCCTATTGACTATTACATTTATAATTCTACGAATTTCTTCTTTGTTATGATCATCCCAAAACGATGCCTCTCAGGACTCTGAATTCCTCATGTCAAAAGTGAAAATATAATATGGTTCTAGCAATATTCTACAAGCTTTTCTCCACGTGTTCGCCAGCTTTCTGTGGACTGAAATTGGTGTGTTTCTCAACCATGCTTCTGAGGTGAATGACGTGCTAGAGAACGTCAGCAAAAAAGTTGTAACTAAAGTCACAAAAGCATAAAGTCCAAGAAGCCAACCAAAGGTGGAATTTTTAGTGTAGTTTTTAAATCTTGGATTTACTTTTGGTATCACCTTTTCATTATCATTTCATGATTGTCAATTTGTTAGGGTATTATATGTATGTGTTTTTATGTATGCATATATGCCCACGTATAAATAGGATAAAATTAAGATTTAGTAAAACTCTATTTTCCCATTCAAGTACAAAACATGTTTTCACTGCTGCAAAAAGTGTACAGTTGTTAAAAAAGTTGTAAATAAAGACTTGTATAACAATTTTTACAAATCATGAGAATCCTGCCCATACCTATTTGAAGCACAGAGGCTAGAATAGTGATGGCATATTTAATATACGCTTCAGGCCTGCTCTCTGGTTTCTGATTTCTCATGCTGTTTGATTTCTTATGAGGTCATTTTCATTTTTCAGACCTAAGAAAGTGAATCAAGTTTGATGCTTTGTTTTGCTTTTGTTTCTGCTACCCATTGTTTGCCTGTGATCAATCTGTGGGGATGTTTACATCCAATTCGCATTTTATTTTTAAATGCATAATATTTTACCATAAAAGTTTGAATAGAGTCCAAAGAAAACTTAATAAGTTATTTAACAAATCAGAGACCATACAAATTATCTTGTAAATTTAAACTAAAATGGAGAAAAGAAAATGTGTGAACCCACATAAAAAATAATTCACCCACTATCATCCCTAGCAAGTTTGTAGCTCATTGAAGTAGTTCTTTAATAATTTAAAATTAAATGTTAATGAGGGATGCAGAAAACCTGGGGGTAGAGAGAGCACGGAATTTTAGAGTCTTAATTGGACTGAGGAGGAAAATTAATGAAATATACTTAACATGAAATCATTACCACAAAATTAATTCAGGGAAAGTAGGAAAAATATTAAACATGAAGTTTAAGATTAAAGGGATAGAAAACTTCCACAAATGTTAAAAACCAAGACTTACAGCTTTGAACTTATGTATTAGTAGATATTCTTTTGACAAACGATTTAAAAATGTAAGAATATGAGCTATGAGATTACAGTTGCAGAAACTAAAGCAATTAAAATTATGATAGAATTCTATGACAAGCTTTATGAAAGATATTTTGAAAATCAAACAATATATACAAAGATGTATAACTCAGGAAAAGCCAAGAAAATTGGACAAACCAATATCATTAAAAAGCTCAAAGAAGTGATTGAAATCATTTTTATTACCATTGCCAATATAACTTAATTTTCTGGAATGGTCAAACAATTTTTGTTTCAGATAAAAATTTCCAGAAATAAAAGCTATGAAAGGGAGGAAAATTGCGAACTCAATCAACTTAGAATTCCATCCCAATGCCAAATGTAATGAACCTAGCTATAAAAAGGGTAATATGGGTGTTTAAGTATTTCCTGACATCTTGTTTAGTGAAATTTTGCATTGTTTCAAATTTTTAAATTATTTTTTTATTCTCTTTAAAATAAAAAATAATTCTATTTTCACTTACACTATCCACTTTGCAAGATGGTTTTAAAAGCTGTTTACTTTATATATTTTAAATATGATTAAGTTTCCAAAGCCTATGTGCATACTTTTCTAAAATACACATGACTTGAAAACAAATTTTATTCGTGAAAACAATCAGTTTGGGGGAATGAAATCTGAAAACAGGCAAAGATTGAGTCAAGTTGCCAAACTGGGCAAATATATTTCATAAAATTACAAAGTAATTTTTAAAAAATATGTATCAGCATAGAAAAACAAAATCATTATATAAAACTGACAGATTTCCAAAAGGAAGAAAAGATTTATGGGCAAAATATATAAAATGAAAATATAGCCAAAAGCATATAGAATAATACTGTATGTGAATAGTCTATGCCAGGCAAATGTGAGAAGGGCATCCAGGAAACCATGACAGTGTCACTAAAGACCCTCAGTAAAGAGGACTTCCAGAGCTGCTGCAGAAAGGGGCAAGACCTAAGGGATAAATGTGTTTGTAATGAAGGGGAGTGTTTGTGGGTGATTAATCGCAATGTGTCTTTTACCATAATAAAACTGTGGTACTTTTATATAATGGAGTTTTACTCAGCTAGAAAGAAAGATAAACTCGAGGCTTTTACAGGTAAATGGTCACAACTAGAGACCATACTCATAAGTGAAATAATCAGACCTGTAAGCAACATATTGTCTTACTAGTTTAAGACCCTGAAAGAGTGAATAAAAACTAGGAGGTATGAGAGACATTGTGAAATGAAAGGAAAATGCTCAAAGGTAATGGGCAGCTGGGGTGGGAAAAAGCAGGAGGGAAAGAAGGGGAAATTATGTATGATGTATATACAGGATAGCTACCAGTTGTACTGCTGTCTTCTATTGCTTTACCGAAAGGAACAGTTAATGATTACTTGTTTGATCATTATTGTATGCCTCTATTTGTTTTCCTGAGAAATCACTTTGAAGATATCAACGCGTAATACAACAACCATTGTTAATTTCCTACCACTTTGTAACTCTGTATTGTTTGTCTTGTTCTTGTGCTATTGTGTAGGTGAATGTCTGTTAATGTGTTTTCTTCTTTTATTTTTAAAATAAAAAAAAATTTTTTTTTCATTTAAACATTCACACTGAGGCTGGAGATATAGCTCAATGGCACAACACCTGCCTGGTAAGCACAAGGTCCTGAGTTCGATTCAGTAGAAACAAACAAACAAACAAAACATTCACAGTCATTTTAAAGCATACCCACCCAGTTGAAAATTGTTTAAAAACTCGAATGTCAATTAACTGACATAGAATGTGATGAAAACATGCCACCCTTTATTGTTAATTGGAAAATAAATTAAGAACTGAGATGCTTATCACATTTGAATGGCATAAGCTATTAGGGGGCAGGGCAGGGAGCACCCCTGTGTTCTCTGGAAAGAGTATAGCATGCTGTGATTCATTCTAAAGGCAATTTTAGCAGGGCATGGTGATACACGCCTGTAATCCCAGCACTTGACAGGCTGAGGCAAGAGGATGGTTGCGAGTCCCAGGCCAGCCTGGGCTACAAAACCAGTCAAAACCAGTCTGACTTGCATAGTGAGACCTTGTCTCAAAAAGACAAAGAAAACAAATGAAGGCAATTTTATACTATTTCTCAAAAGTTTACCACTAATTCTGCAAGTCTACTACTAAAATTCTGTCTAACGTATATAAATTTTAAACAATTATGTTGTATCCTTAGTAATAAAAAATTTGAAAATACCCTAAATTACTGTCAAAAGGGAAATGTTAAAGAATAATTTCCTTTTGAACAGATTCTTTCCCTTCCACAATGAATGAAAATAGAAAAGAAGGGGAAAAAATGTGTATATATGTATACACAGCATGGCTAAGATAGTTGTACTACTGATTTTTATTGCTTTAGTGAATGAACAGTTAATATTTAACTGTTGGATCGATCTTACGTGCCTATATTTGTTTATATGAGTAACCAATTTGAAGATATCAGTATATAATACAACCACATTGTTAATTTCCCATCGCCTTGCCTGAATTTCTGTATTGCTTGTATTGTTTTTGTGTTATTTTGTAAATGTCTGTGTGTCTGTTAATACATTTTCATTCTTTGATCTTTAAAATAAAAAATAAATAAAATAAAAAATGTAAAGAAAAATAATAGTAATTATTATTATTCTATGCAGCCAGTTTACAGAAGGGATAAAGCTATATGTTTTTACAGGGAAATCTTGGCAAGTCATGTTAAAGGAATAAATTATATTTTAGTACACAAATCTTCATTTCATTTATATAAAAATAACTTAAAAAGGGAGTATGTGCATGTTTACATTCTCACATAAAGAAAATATGCTTGTCATACTTGAGGGTGGGGTAAATGAAGAGGATTGTTGTAACTTTTCTCACCTACGTTTCTCTCTTTTTTGTCTTTTTGAGGCAGGGTCTCGGTATGCAGTTCAGGCTGAGCTTGAGCACACTTTGTAGCTCAGGCTGGTCTTGAACTTGCAAAGATCCTCTGGCCTCAGCCTCCCAAATGCTGGGATTACAGGTGTGTGCCACCACACCCTGCTCTACATTTCTCTATTGCTTGAGTTTTTACATCAGAAAATATGTATGAGTTACTCACATAATTTGATAAAAGGGAACAGAAAATTAGTAAAATGATTTGGAAAGTGTATCAGACACTATTCTGTATAATGCCTATGTTTGGGAATTTTTGATGTAGAAATTAATGACTTTTCAAATATTGTGATCTGGCAGCATTTGTGATCATTTAAAATGGCAGAACTTATTTATTATTAGCAATATCTGCTTCCATCGTGCCAGTATTGACAAAAGAGTTTGGTTGCGTTCAAAATAGTTTGGGTCTATGGAAAGGATTTGTACTCCCTTCTCTCGGGACTTTTTGCTAGGTAATGCAGACATTCACGGTGGGGGAAGAGCGAACTATAGTAATGTGCGTGTCTAGTCCCTGATAATAGTTGTATCACTGCAGGGAAAATTGAGAGCCAGATGTGCACATATGGGTTTTCTTTTACCATCAGCATGAAATGGAGAAGGGGATGTGACAGCCTTGTACGTGATAACTCTTTACAGTGTAGACAGCCTGTCACATAGGACTCGAAGCACTTTACATGTCACCGTTTTTGCTTCTTTTGTGTCAGTCATGGAGCAGTTGAGACTTCCATCTGATGGCAAGATTTCACTATCAATCCCACTCACCTCCTCACTCTGCTCAGAAATGTTCTCCCGTCAGTCAGTCATTCCATCTTACCTTCTTGAAGGATGGAGTTACTAAACAATTCACCCTAGGCCATATCAGTTAGAAAGCCGAGCCCAAAATACCAATTCTTACTTTGGTTCTTGTATGAGTCTTGCTGCCTTTAAAGGTAAAGGTTTGTTAGGTAGATCTTACTTCTCATTAGGAAGTATGGATATGATTTTTTTCAGTTGCAGAAAAAGCTCTCACTTGCCTAGTTCATAGGAAGCACTGCTGAAATTAAGGGTTCTTTCTGCACAGTGAGTAAAAGAAAATGAATTCTAACCTCTGAATATTGAACCCAAAGGAGGTAGCCACCAAAGCTAGTAACAGGTATTTCAGTTCCCTCTTTGTCAAAGCAAGTGGAAGGTTGCATGTTTCCCTCCAATCGCAATTATGTGTGACTAAGTGACTTGCTTTGGCCACTGAGAGAAGAGGGAGATGCTGAGTGTTGCTTCCAAGAGGCAACTCCCAGAGGCACAGCGTGCAGCACTGATGCTTCTCCCTTCTCTTCCTTTCCAGCACAATTAGAACAAAGGGCACCACTGGGCAAAAACATGAGGCGTGATGACAGATGATGTAGTGAGGGAAAATCCCCATAAACTGATGCTGCTGAAACTGTGGGCTTGTTTGTAACTCATCACAGGTTAGCATACCATAAGAACAACTTTCTTAGGAACTTTCCTAGTCCAAATCTTTCAGACTTCACAATGGACATTCAAGGCTAAAGAATATACCATTGCTTTAACAGTTTTTATTTCAGGTGTTAGCATAAAATAATTTTCATCATTTTAAAATATGTGTGCTGTGAAGTTTTGAGTCCATGGCATTTCAATGTCCTGATATTTAAGTGCGGTAACTATTTTCATATTAAGAAATGAAATTATCAATTACTGAGACATATATCTCAATAAATTACTTATAAATACAGCTACATTTAAAGGTTGAACTTGTGACCTTTACTTTCTGTGCACTCTTAGGGAAAGCTAACTAGCACACACTGTATCCTTTTTGTTAGTCCTTAACTGGATATTCTAATTGCTCCATAATATGTTTGCCGCTACTCATGGGCAATAATTATCATTCACAGAAGATCTGTGGTTCAAGATTAATCATTGCTGCTTGACGTACATTATTACATTCAACCTCTGTAATAACTATGCAACGTGTAGATGAACTCAAGCTCCAAGAAGTGAAGTAACTGCATTGTTCAGAGAGGTAAAGAAAGAGACACTCAGCTAAAACCTGAGGAGGAGGAGGAGCATTGTAGTAAGAGAAACCAAGTCAGGTCCAATTCGTAGAATCCAATTGGAGGAAGTCATTTGAAGAAGTACTTAACTGGACAAAGTGTTGCTGAGAGATGCAAGGGAAGATAGCATAGGTGACATTGTGGTCTAACAGGAGAGGCCCCTAAGATAGCAGTAGAACAAATCTTGGAGTGGATTAAGAGGGCATGCAGGAAGATGAACTTAAGAGAAGAAGTATGGGCAAGTCTGTCGGTGAGTTTTGGTGGGACCTCAAAGAGGGAAACAGGAAACTGGAGAAAGATGTGATGTAGGAACTATTTTTTGTTTGTTCTAATTTAACAGCAGAAAAACAATATCATAAGTGTAATTTCAAGATGACCCAGGTTTAGAGAGGAGGAAAATTGCTCATGTAGGACTCAGATTTAGAGAGGAATTGCTAAGGTAGGCAAAGGAAGGGAAGAATTACCTCAGCAATGTCCTGGAACGGTAAGAGAGGGTGGCATCTGTTGGAATAGCCATCCACTTAACTACAGGGAGAACTCTTCTGCAGAACTTGTGGGTACGTGCTCCACAGATGCTTGGGATTTGTGGGAAAAGCTGAAGGAGTTTTGAGTGTGTTCTGTTCCCTCAACAGTGCAGGAAGCAAGTTCACTGAGAAAGCAAAAAATGGGGAAGGAAGTGTTAAGAGGTTTGAATGAAAAAGATGTGAGCACATCATCTGGGGAGTGAAAGACTGAAGAGATGTGGGCAAGGGCAGCAGCAGGCAGGAGTGAGGTGGGGTCAGATGCAGGATTTAGGGAGGAGGAGATACGAGTCTGAAACCAGCAAAAAGATGGAGTGCCTACTTCCCCTCAAACGTCGGGATTTGAGAACTGGGAGCGATAAAAATCTTTGCTTGGGAGCTGGCAGTGACGTAGTGTTCTCAAGGGATCTGGAGCTCAACTCCAGCTGGAAAGTGAGGAGCATCATGGGGTAAGGGTGAAGATAGAAAGAAGGGTTTTGCCGATGGCGTATGGTGAATTCTAGAGATAGGAGGATTAAGGCTCAAGATGTCCGGGGCAGCTGGAGATAAGAACATAATAGAAGATACAGAGAACCACTTGGAATGAGTTCGACCTTACTGGGAATCGCAGCATAATACGTTAGACTTGGGGATCGTACCGAGGGTTGGGGATGAGGGGTGGCGAGCAGCAGAGAGATCCGGAACCCATCAGGCTTTCTCTCGACTCTCTCTATCCGGGGTCTGGAGAGTAGGAGGCGCTGGCACGTGCACTGGGACTCAGTATTTTCACAGTGTATCATCCTTACGCCTCGCCACTGTTAAGAGGGACACCAAAAGGACAACATATATAAAGAAATGCTCAACTTCCTTTAACTTGATATTTCAAATCAATTAAAGCATAGCACTTAATTTACTTTTATCCTATTAGAATTTCAAAAACTAGACTCAGATAATATCATAATCAAGCAAATGTGAAGAAATTAAACATTTCAGGTAACCATGATAAGATGGTACACTATTGCAGGCACTCCCAAGAGCAGTTGAACAGTAATTAAAAAATTATTGTACTTTAACATAGCAATCAATCTTCTTCCAAGGTATACTTGTTAGGGAAAAGCTTTTGTTTGTCCACGAGGCAATATATTAGACTTTTAATACAGCAATTGCTTACAGAAGCTAAATTGGGATGTGAGCGCTACGTGCTCAGTACCCGGATGTAGTGTGCGCTCAAGTTAAGACACGGATATATTTCCAAGCCTTAGTGTTGAGTAGGAAAAAATAACTGAGTTGACATTTATAGTACAATTTTACTTATGTAACTTTTCTCATCCATAGAATAATTTATATTTCAGGAGATGCATGTACAGTAAGGCCATGAGTTAAGTGCGTTCCAGCGGGTAGCCGAGGTAGAAGTGAGGCAGGGATAGAAATCAGATATATGAAACTAAAGCAAGGAAGAGTCTGTCCACAAGTACTAAGCTACAGTTGGGTAGCACAAAGAAGCTTTGCTGTTTTACTGCAGAGTGGAGAGAATGTAGATAAGGGTAATGTAATATGTATTTTTTTAAGAAGTAGAGGAAAGGATTTTTAAGGGTATACAAAACAAAGAAATGATAAATGAGGAGGTCGCTAGTTAGCTTTGATTTGAATGTTACATGAATTATGCATGTGCCAGAACATTACATATGCCCATAAACACGTGTAATTTTTATGTTGTCAATCGGAAAAATAAGACGATAATTCTGTACAGCTAAAGTTATAAAAAGAAGATAAATTTTATTATCTATTGTTATGGTTTGTGTCTGCATGTCCCCCCAAAGCCTCATGCAGTCATAAGGTGGGCTTCTAGAGTTTGTGATTGATTGCGAGTCCAATGCAGGAATTATGGGTGTGAGTGCTGCACCCGCCCTGGGGCGGGTAGTTTGCATACACTGCGAGGGAGGGAAAGAGGCTGCCGCCTCTGGTTTCCCTTTTGCTCTTGTTGCTTTTGCTGTTTTCCACCGCCAGGAACTGTCGCCCTCTGCCATGTGCCACTGTGCCTTAGAGCCAGCCAAGTATGGACTGAAACCTCCACAAACTGAAAGCTAAATAAACTTCCCTGCCTTAAGTTTTGGCGGTGGGTATTTTGTTCCAGCAAAGGGAAAAAAGGAACTGAGACACCCACTTTTTTGTTTATTACAGTACTTTTAGGTTTTCCCTTTTGTTATCTGAGAGATTATGACTCTAGGCTCAAGGAAGAGTAAAGAAAAAAAGGACATGAAATGAACTGAAGCATTTCTTGCCACCTGTTTGAGGGGAATTACTAGTCTCAGCTTAGGAAATGTTAAAGTTTTCATGTACATATGACCAAATTATTTTCAACAGTGTTCCAATTTATCTTTTTACATTAGTTTATAAGACAATTATTCTCAAGTGTAATTTCAGTAACTTGTACCTTTTTGAAGTATTTGGCAATTTAACAATACGTTGACAGAATCTTTTCTTTATTTTCAGGAGGGAGTACCAGGAATCGAACCCAGGAACTCATGTTTGCCAGGCAGGGACTGCCCCACTGGGCTGAATCCCTGACTCCTGATAGAATCTTTAGATATTTATTATTTGCAATCTATGCTATTGACTTTGTTTGTTTTTGGTGCTGGGAATTGAACCCAGGGATTTTGCACTGAGCTACATCTCCTGTCACTTTGCGGGTATGGGCAGGGTCTCACTAAGTAGCTAAATCTCCCTGGCTGGGCTCAAATTTTCATCCTCCTGTCTTGGCCACCTCCCAGGATGCTGGAATTACATGTGGACACCATGACACCTGGCTAGGTACAAGTTCCTTAAAATACCTTGCTGTTTATGTTTGGCTTTTTTTTGTTTTAATTTTTTTATTAAGACATGCTTTTAATACATGATTAGATTCCTTATGGAGAGATGGTCCACATATATGAGCCTTTTAGTTATTTTTTAACCCCTTTCCCTCTTCATTTCTTAATCTCCTTTTCATATAAGAAAAATCTATCTCCCTACTTCTCACTAGTTGTTTTGCTCCCTACTTATTTTGCTCTTTAGTTTTGAGTGGGTCCTTATATAAGAGAAACCACCTGATATTTACGCTTGTGTGTTTGTTGTTTTATGTTGTTGCTTCTATGCTTTAGCATTAATTTGTCTGTGCTGTCAATATTTTGATGATGTCCATAAATCTATTTGACAAATAATGTCATTCTCTTTAATTTATAGTAATTCTGAGAATTCTTTTATTTTATTGTATTTTTACATGTACTTATAACAAGTTAAATAATGTAGAGATCTCTGCCTCTAATGTAAATATTTTCATGCTACCAGTCCAAAAATTTAACCAATATTAACAGTTTGTGTGCAACTCTACACATTTTCTCTGTGTTTATACTAGTATATATACACATATATAGGTCTTGTTTTTACGAATTTATTGAAAAGAATATGCTTGCTTAGAAGTACGGACTTATTTTGGAACACATTGCAAGGTAAAAGTGCTCCACTGCTAAGAAGTAGGCTCTGTTATATTTTTCTGTATACTTTATTTATCATTAACTCTTTTATGTTCTACAAATATCTAATAATAACCAGTAATAAGATACTTATATAACATCTTTAAAATAAGATGCTATAAGATATTAAATTTTTAAATAGATATTCCTTTTTAATTATTAGAAACAATTTTAATGGTTACTTTACATATTCACACATATAATTTTTTAACCACTTCCTTATTATTAGATGTTTTAGTAAATCCAAAAGAACATTAACAAAGTTGATAAAAATACTTGTTCCTTACTACTTCTTCTGGTGGAAGAAATACAGTGTTTCATTTTTTTTTTGTTTTGGTACTGGGAATGGAACTTTGTGCTTGCTAGGCAGGTGCTTGCTCCACTGGGCTATCTCCCTGGCCTTCAGTTTTTGGTATACTATGGACACATGGTTTTAGATGTTCTTCCTCATGCTCCATAATTACTTCTTACTTTTCCTTTCCTAAATTCTTGGTGTATAGTTTTTTAAGATAAAAGTCTAGTGAAGGGTTTTTGAAATGTTTTAAAATGTTAAAAAAGTCTCTGTACATACTGAAATAATCAAGTGCTTTACTTTTTAATTGACTCATTGTCTTAGATTTTCCCAGTTTTAAATCAATTTCTACTTTGTCCTAGTCAGTTTGCATCATATACCCAATGCTTGAGATAGTCCATGTAAAAATAGGAGAGGGGGTTTTCGGCTTGGAGTTTTGGAAGCGAAACCCGCAGTGATCGTAGGGCTCATGTCGTTTGTTGATCCGCTTTCAGGAACGAGAGCACCGCTTGCGTGTTCTCACACTGGCAGCTGTTTAGTGTATTTTCTCTTTGGTGGGAAGGCAAGCTGGGTGAAATGGCTACCTTATAGCCAACAGTGGAAATCTAACACATACAATTTAAAAGCAAAATACAGAAAACAGATTGTGTCTCAATACTATTTTCTGTTGTTCTCTTTTACATGGACATCCATTCTATTTGAATGACAGGAAGGAGTGCCGCCTGCATTTTCTACTACAGTGTACAAAAAGAAAAGCTTCTCATAGTTTTAGGTTGCTCATTTTATTGTTTTTAAACAGAAAAGACCAGTCATTGCATATAGACAATATCAACATCAATTAAATATGAATTGAAATATTTTTGGAGACTTGCCAGTATTTAAATAATTAGGATTAATAGGTTACATTTGAGTAGTGAAAGAGTATAGTTTTCAGGTCATTTATATTGATGTGCTTTT
Organism: Dinomys branickii; assembly: GCA_004027595.1. NCBI lineage: Eukaryota > Metazoa > Chordata > Mammalia > Rodentia > Dinomyidae > Dinomys > Dinomys branickii. The sequence goes on along the minus strand of PVLD010016236.1, from coordinate 22,753 downwards.
TGGATTCATGATATTTTCAACATTTGTTCCTTTTAAGAAGTTAAAAATGAGAAGTTCACTGATTTTTTCATAAAATAGTGAAATTAAACAAACATAGAGCCTATGGAAGTTGGAAAAGCACTAAAATTTTAATGACAATGACAATTGCAGCTAGATAAAAATTATTAATCTGCACTAATTAATTTGCTTTTAAAATTGAGCTTAATTCATCTGACCTTAAATAAATAAAGATTAACTAGGGTCCATGCACCTTGAAAGAAAAATAATTTCTCTTCATCCTTATCAAAAATGTCATGAAACCTGGAAAACGGTGATTTGCTTCTGCATCCTGCTAATACAACCACCTCTGCATCTCACTATCATAGGTCAGCGCCTCCTCCATCCTATCTATAAGGATGACAAGTTTGATTTCACTTAAAAATAGTACCAGTAGGCACTTGGAAATATGGTTTATGTTATCAGTGTAGGAGCTTAGTATCTCACCATATAGGTTAGCATGACTTTCTTGAAGGGCTCATCAAAGTCAAATTCATATTATTATACATCTTAAAATGTACAATTCTTAATATTTATTCTTTAAGAGTCTTTACTTATGATGGCTCTTTCAAGGATTGAATAGCCAGCTGTGAAACATACATAAATATTTCATGCTTTGAAAATTCCTTTGAAAGTGAAGTTCTTCGGCCTGCCTTAGAAGGTAAGATGACAGTGGCAGGACCAGAACAGCTCAAGGCCAATTATTCAGAAAACAGTTGTTCTCAGTCTGGCATCGCTATGGCTGTAGGACGGCTTGTTTGTGATGAGAACAAACTTAGCTGTTGACAAAAATGACAGGTCTTGACTAATAACAAAAGGGAGGAGGTTTCATTTTAACTGACATCTCAGAATATTTATCCTGTGCTTTCTTGTGAGAGTTTAATCATGAACTGAGTATAATTTAGCTGCTGCCGGTATAACCTAAGGAATTTGGCACTTTAGAGCATCTGATAGACATGTTTACTATCTCGGTATTTAAAATGATCTTCCATCTTAATGTAGGTCCTGAGAATGTGAGGTCCAAGACCAACTTGTCATACCTTGTTCTACCAAATGCTTTCGTTCAATTTTGCTTTAACCTGATGCTTGCTGTATTTGCTACATCAACTTTTGTCTTTTTTTAATCACATCATTGACATCATGGGTTACTTGGTATGCCTTATACTAAGTTTCAAGTCATAAATTCCTGCTTGAGCTTATTCCAGAAAGCTGCAGATTGCAGACAAATGTGTGTGCATTTGTTTGTCAGATAACGAAAAGAATGCAGTTCAGCGTGTTCTCCTTTGTGTCTTAACTGGCAGAAAATGTGGAGCTCTATTCACAGCTCAAACGAAACTCTCACTTTCTTCAAGCACAGTGCTATTTACCGTTTCATTCATTTGTGTGGTTTAAACTGTGTGTTGTTCTTAATTGCTCTATTTTATGTTTACCTTGTAAGACAGTATAAATGCCTTTGGAGAAATATAGGGTGCATATCCTAAATTAAACAGTAAGTATAAGAAATGAGAGGTCTCTAAATTGGTACTCTGCATGATCATAGCTTGGAAGAGAAAGTGAAGAAGGATGAACAGTGTTTCTATCAATGATAATGCATTCAGATGGGTTGTACTTTGCAACCACGAAATCAAGGACCTTAGGATTTGGTCATTGTATTGGGTCAGTGGCTCAATGAAAATGTAATCAGATTTAAGGGCTTTGAGTAATTAGATGTTAAGAAATAAAGTCCAGAGAAATAGATTGTTTGTTTAATGAATCTAAACCATACATTGTACAGGTAACTTGTAACAGAAAATAATGCAACAATACTTGTTAAAGTGTAGTAAGGAAGATTTTATTCAGAATCATCTAGAGAGGGATGGGGACCACTCCTCATATCAAGACCACAAAAGGGTCTTGCAGCCATGGCGAGAGACTCTGGGAGTAGTTCATGGAAAATTGCTAAATGATAAAGGAGAATTGAGCTAAATGAACCTAGTAGGATTCTTGGTAAAGACAGGCCAGGGCCATCAGCCGTGTCCTGGGAAATGGTGAGAGTGGAGAACCCAACCAGACTCAGGGTGATCAGATTTCTAGGTGGGGCATTTTTGCTAACCTGACTTAGCAGCGTTCTTCACTAAACTAGAGTTTATAAGGAAAGGCACAACTGGGGCTAGGAAAAGGATCAAAAGCCTGACCAAAGTTAAGCCAAGCAAAGAGTCACCGTAAGAAACAAGAGCTGTGGCACACTGTAGCTAGATGTTGCAAGCCAGAGATTTAGAGCAGAGAACGTGACTTTGTGTTTTACTTCAACATCCCCTTATCCAATGCTAAATATTCTATGTGCTGTGCCCTAAAAACGTTTGCTCTCTTTTAGCTCGATTTTGTTTTACAGTTTTGATTGAGATGACGAAGACATTGCATTTGTTCTTGAAGGTTTTTTAAAAATTTATTTTGATACACTTTGGTGAAATTTTTCCGAAAAAAATGTAACTCTTTAGTTTTTTCCAGTCTGAAAAGACATGAAAATACGTATAGCGAGTTCATGGTGCTTAACTGCATTTTTAGCCCTTGACTAGACTTTGGAGAGCAGATACAAGCAAAGCATAAAAAGCTTTGGCATAATGGAAGTTGCATGAAGAAAAAACTATGGCTACTGCCTCTTAGACCATGATTCCTAGCTTGATACACATTTTTTAAAGGGTCAATGAATATATTAATCATTAACCCTCTGTAGTAATCTGTGGCTCTGAGGCAATAGATCCATAAGTAAAGTAGCAGCATCTATGGACCTATTTGGATAGGTAACATCATTTGTCTGGTTTGAAATTGGCAAAATGGTATATGCTTATCCTTATGATGGCTTCCTGCCTGTATACATGGAGAGAGGATTATATCAAGCTAGTTAACATAGCCAGCAGCTCACATACTTGGCTTTTTGTGAAAGAACATTTGACATCTAGTCTTTTAGCAGTGCTCAGGTGTATGCTGCAGTGTTCTTAATTATAGTCATCACGTTGTACAGCAGATCTCCTGGACTTAACCTTTCTTTTTTGTTGTTGTTGTTGTTTGTTGTTAGCGGGAACAGAACTCAGGAACTTGCCCTTGTCAGGCAGCCAGGTGCTTGTGCCAGCGAGCTATATCATATCCCCGGCCCAAACATACCCTTTCTACCTTCTGTCCAACATCTCCCATTGCCTCTGGTACCCCATTCTTCTCTCTGTTTCTGTGAGTTCAGCATGTTTCCGGTCCCACCTATGTGGAATAATGGCGTATTTGTGTTTTGCCTTTTTTCCCTTATTTCTGTTTGTCTCCTGCCTTATTTCTCTTCTCTTAATACCCTCTTTCTTTCAGGATGGATAATATTCTGGGGTTATGGGGTGTGTGTGTGTGTGTGTGTGTGTGTGTGTGTGTGTGTGTGTGTTTCATTCCATGTCTTGCTTGGCTACTGTGAATAATGTTGTGGGGAATATCGGGTTGCAGATATTGCATTCACATAGAGATTTTATTGGACATATGCCCAGTCCTGGGATCACTAGAGCATAGTAGTTTCCTTTTTAATTTCTTGAGGAGCTTCAATATGGGTTTCAATAATGGATACTGAATTATTTTATCCTATACTGACTTACTTTTCCACCAAGTGTGTAAGGGAAATGCCAATACTTAACTACCTTTTGTCTTTTTGATAGAAAAGGTGTGAGGTGTTATTTCATTATGACTTTATATTGTATTTATCTAGTGATTAATAATGAGCATTTTGAGAATTGTCTCTTCTGGTGCTTTGTCCATTTTTAATATGTGCTATTTATTTACTTACTATTGAGTTCCTTATATATTTAGTTTGGATTCTTGCCAGATGTCTGGTTTGTAAATACTTTCACATAATCTGTAGGTTGCTTCTTCATTGTTGGGTGTTTGCTGTGCTATACAGAAGCATTTTTGTTTGACAGAATTGCCTTGGCCTACTTTTGCTTTGGTTTTATGGAATTTTGTGATCATATCCAAAATTCCCTCCAAGACCATGTTATGGAGCATTCCCCCTGTGTTTTCTTTTTGTAGTTTCTAGTAGTCTTGTGTTAAGTCTTTGATTCATTTTGAGTTGGTTTTGGTGTATGGGATATAGTCAGGGTCCCATTTCATTCTTGTGCATGTGGATATACAGGTTTCCAACATCATTTATTGAAGGAACTTTTTTCTTGTGTACTTTTGTCATCTTTGACAAAAATCAAACAACTAAGAATGTGTGAGTTTATTTTTGGCTCTTTACTGTATTTCACTGTTCTCTCTCTATATGTTTTATACCACTGCCATGTTATTTTGATTGCTATAACTTCACAGTATGTTTTATTATTTTTTAAAATTAATTTCATTGGCGCACTTTTGATATACATAATAATCACATTCATCATGGGGAATTTGTACCTGTACATAATATATCTTGATTCTTTTTTATTTCCCAAGTTCTTCAATTTGTATTATGTTTTAGTAAGATGCTTTCAGATGTTGACTGTTCTCAAAATTATTCTATTGAGGGTTTCTTTCTGGCTCTTATAAGTTTTAGGATTTAAGGGAAAAATTTATAATAATAACACTGGAATTTTGAAGAGGGTTGCATTGATTTCATAGATCACTTTGAACAGTATGCATATTTTAATAATATTAATTCTTAAAATTAAATAACACAAACTACCTTGTGTCATCTTCTATTTCATTCATGTTTTACAGTTCTTCTTGTGTGAATCTTTTGTCTCCTTGGCTAATTTTTGCTAAGTATTTTATTTATTTATATGACACTATTTTAAATAAGATTGTCTTTTTGATTTTTTGCATAGCTTATTGTGTGGAAATGCTACTGATGTTTTGCATGTTAATTTTATATCTTCTCACTTTAATGAATTCATTTTTTAAGTCTCTTTTTGGGTCTAGTTTAGGATTTCCCATATATGGGGTGATGTCATCTGCAAATAGAATCCAGTTTCTTTCTTTTCAGTTTGGATGCCCTTTATTTCTTTTTCATGCTTAAGTGCTCTGGAGAGGACTTCTAGTACAACATAGACAGCATAGGTGAGAGGGTGCATCCTTATATTTCATAAATGTATTGATACAATTTTAGGATTATTAATTTCAAAACCATGTTCCTACGTTAGATTAATGAACTGAGACATTCCTGTTTCTGTCACTGGATACAGGATTTCATGAGAGGCAAGACACACTTAGGGACACATCTATGTGTTTAACTAGTAGGTCAGAAATCTTTGAGTGGTTCACATGTGGGAAACACCTAACTCAGCACCTATCTATTATGATTTAAGCAGAGTTGACTGCTCAGTGTATGCGACTTGTGGAAGAAACAAATGGCTGGTCTTCTGTACATTGGGAAAAACAGGGTTCCAGCCTCGGATCTGCCCTACTCTTAGCAGAGTTCCCTTTAGCAAGTCAACGACCTTTCTGCCCTCCAGTGTGTTTTTCTATTGAAATTATGCAGTTGTTTTTCTGCTGCACTTTCTAGCCTCTAAGTTCGTGATTCTATGTGAGTGCCAGCAGCTGTAGTATTTCTGATACTACTTGCCCATACAAGATATACTCATTCCATGAAAAATCGAGGACAGTATGATTGGTCTTTTTTTTTTTTTTTTTTTTTTTTTTTTAGCAAATAGGTGCAAGCCAGGGCCCTGTTTATTCTTTGTCCTTATTCTAATGTACTTGTTCTCAGAAAATCTACACATAAGATCTGGCAGCCCTGAGCCTTCTCTTCAGAGCCAGGTGGTTTTAGTGAGCTCATAACTTAGTTTACTGAGATCAGTGACATGCGTAATATAATTGCCACACATTTGTTTATGAGATCCCTGAGACTGCCAGCTGGGTTCACAATAAAGAGAGCAAGACTGCATTTCAGCACCTCTACAATCAGAAAGTGCTTTTGCTGCTTTTATAGTTCTCATATTCTGACATGTGACTATGAGATAGGTAACATTTTATGCACAATCAACAATATATCTGTGTTTAAAACAATAAAACCAAACTACAAAGAATGACTATTGTTTCCAGTTGCTCCAGCCAAATAAGGGACCAGATGCCTTGGAACAAATTAGGAACATTTTCTTTTTTTCTATACTTTAATAGCATTCTTCTTGAGATAATCATGAGAGTGAAAAAATTATACTGAAAATAAGTTCCTATGTCAAATTTATTTCAATTTACTATTTCCAAAATCTAAGCACTTCAACCTATCTCTTTTTCTGTCTGTTTCTACTGTTTGCTAAGTATCTCAGAGATAAGACATTTTTCTTCCAACCAGGTGTGGTGGCACACACCTGTAATCCTAGCACTCGGCAGGTTGAGGCAAGAGGATTGCTACAAGTTTGAGGATGGCCTGTGCTACATAGTGAGTTCAAGGCCACCCTGACTACATAATGAGACCCTGTTTCAAAAAGTCAAAAAAATTTGTTCTTTTGGACAGGGGAATAGAGACTATAAGACCAGAGTTAGGTTGGGTAATAAGAATTAATTATGGTTACGATAACAAGTGTTGAGAATGCAAATAATGACAGGACCAGAAGAAATTCAAAGGGAGAAGTCTTGAGAAATTTACTAAATAGGAAGTCTGAATTCAGCAAGGAGGAGAAATCTTCTAAGATCACTATTTTGTGGTTCAGAGCCTTGGTGGATGATGGTGGTACCAAGTATTTAGAGAAATCAGTATCTTTGTAGAAAAACATGGCGTTTACTGCTAGAGGTTTCAGCAAGTTGCAGTGTCTAAGAGATACAGTCACGCATTGCTTGACAATGGGGCATGCATCCTGAGAAATGCAGATTTAGGTGAATCATTGTTGGGCAAACATGATAGAGTATACTTACACAAACCTACATGGTCCAGGCCAATCACTGACATAGTTTCTTAATACAGTTGAAAATAACAAACAGGTACATAGGGCACCAGCTATTTATAACCTAGCATATTGTTTTATAGTAAGCCTTTACAGAGAGAAATATACTCTAAAACAATAATAATAACAAAAAGCTGTGACATAGCCAGTTTTAAATTATTATTGAGCATTCTGTACTATCCAGAATTATATTTGCTATACTTTTATATGACTGACAGTACTGTAGGTTGTTTTCACACTTTTATACAAACACATGGGTAATGAGTTGTATGATTACAATACAATGGTTGTGATATCAGCAAGAGATAGGGATCTTTCAGCTCCACTGTAATCTTATGGAACAGATGCCATCTATGAGATCTGTCAGTAACCAAAATGTTGTTACGTGTCCATGAATGTATATTAGTTGAAATATAGGCCTGTTGCTTAACAGAGATTTGCAAAATTGTGAACTTGGTATTATTATTTCCATTTTTAAATCTAAGCAACTGAGCCAATGAGGTTAGGTGCTAGACGGGGCATGCTCAGAGTCATGTGTATTTTGTCTTTCTTGCTTTACACAGCTACAGTGACTCCTTAAAACAAAAGCTATAGGACTCTTTTGAGGATTCAAAGGCTTTTCTCAGAAAAACCTCTATTACCGTGTCATCCTATCATCCAGGAGAACCATGTTCGAGAAAAATAAAGAGCTTAGGAGAAATTTCAGTGCTAATGTATTATGTCCTTTGACCTATATAGTCCCCATTCACTTTCAGACTGGGGCCCCCTGACCTAAAATCAACACACATACAAGGCACAAGGGCACTGGGAGGGATGTCAGAACTGCACAGGCTTCTGTGGTTATGCGGTTTGTTGATTTACTTTCTATCAAATAAGCCCTATTTGTTTGATGCTCTGGCTCCTGTGGTTGCTGGGTCTGGTAGGGGGCCCAGCAAGTTTACAAGTGAAACAACTGAATTCTTTTCTGTCCTAGCACCGTTGGTGGCCAGACGATTTCCTTCTGCTGTGTTTCATCTCCAGACTCCTCTCTCGGTCACCAATGTTTTTATTATTTTTCTTCCCAACACCAAATCTATCTGCCTTAGACCGAATGCCGACTGTTTAGTTATCTCAAAAACTCTTTTGTACTTAGAGAGATCATTATAGCAACTTTTAAAATGTATGTGTCACCAATATTTTCCTCCTGGATTCTTAGTTCTTTGCTCTAAATTTTAAGTTGTGCCATAACTTTTCATCTCAAGTTATTTCATTCCATTACCTACGGTTTAATCCTTTGAAACTGCTATGAAAATTTTATACACTAAGTTTTTAAAAATACCACAAAAATGAGTGACTGGCAATACAGCTGTGTCAGGATGTAGCGGTATCACTGTAATTTTTAGATCACCTTGAATCCGATGATCTTGTGGAATTTTACTCCATACATGGCAAACGCAGCACGATTTGAAATTTTTGGTGCTTATGCTGTATTTCTCGTTACCTTACCTAGGGCTTCAGTAGCTACATGATATGAGAGGATCACCAGTGTGTGAAATAAGTTTAAAATGCCTTTTCTTGAAATGGATAAGTTTTAAGTATTGCCAGGAACACCTGAAGAGCATGCTGGTGAATACATCAGTTTTTATATCACTAAGAGGTTAAATCAAGATTTATCAGATAGAGTATTTCATAGAAAAGACAAATAGGTAGGAAAATTCCCTTCAGTGCCCTTCAGTAACATCTTTTCTTCCAAGATAAATTCAGCTTTTTGTTGTTGGTACCAGGGATTGCACTCAGGATCTTGTGCTTGCCAGCCCCCAATTAAGCATATACCTGAGCTATATCCCTAGCCCTCAATTCAGCATTTATTTGTTTGATTTTTGGGTTTTTTTGGTCCCTCAGCAGGATGTTTTGAATAATGCCAGTCTTTTGTAATGACGAGAGTTTTGACAAATTTTCAATTTTTTTTATGTTACTTTGCATTGTTTGTATATGACCAGCTGGGCTTTGACAAAGCATATCCTTTAGTGATGGGTAGAAATTATTTGGCAGTTGCTAGTGGTTACATGGAAGGCTTTGCTGAGAACATTTTTATTTGCAATGTATTATCCAAGCCTTCAAATCTTTTCTTCTCCTGTTAACAAATATTGTTCTGTATTGTTCTAATCTTATGACATATCCCCATGGACTTAATATGCCTATTATTGGGGAGAAACAAAAAATATCCCCTCTATTCTCTGAGAGTTCAATAATTGAATCCACAAAATAAACTGAAAGATTGACAGTAAAAAATCATGTTTCCAAATTAATTACAAGTTGGAGACTATCACATGAAAGAAAAGTGAATACCTCACACTCAAGTAAGGTCTAGGAGCTTGTACGTGCTGAGGGAGGGTGTATTTAAGCAATGTGAGGGGAAATACATGGTGGGAAAGGAGAAAGGGTCTTCAGAATAGATGTCTATCTGGGCATGGCGTCAACTTCCAGATTCCTTTCTTGTGAGGCATCTTAGGTTGCAGATAGGACTTCTGAGGAGGAATTCATGACAGTTGAATAAAAGGACCAGGGGCTTGGGCTTCTGAGGGATGTGAGTGATATTAGTTGTGAGAGGGTAAAAGAGGAACATGGTGATCAAGAATGTTGTGTCATGCAGCTAATCTCTCAGGTAATAAAGTTATCTTTATTAGCAACCCTCCATTGATACAAACACTTTATTAGCTGAGATTTCCTTTGTAGACATGCACTTTTCCAAAAGGGCAGCTTGTCTGACTTACTCCTGCATTGGAGATTTCTCAGAATCACCAGCTCAAAATATGCCAAAGAATTATATTTCAGAGAGTCATATTTTGGTTGTTCTAGATATACATTTGGCATCATGTGCCTGGAGCCTAAAGGCTATTTTGTGAATGCCATGCATGGCGTGAAAATACATGGGATTCAAAATTACCTTTTGCTTTCACCATAAACTAGTTAATAACCGATTTACCAATTGTTTAAACTGGTCTCTCCCAGCTTGCTAACATTTATACTGGTGTTCCCTTATCTGTACTGTTCAGATAGGGATATGAGAATACACTGTAAATTATAGTAAACAATAGGAGTGGGGATGAGAGAACTTTCCTCTGAATGAGTGTTTCTACAGTGATCAGGCAACACTGTTACCTGGAGGACTTCTCCTAACACAGATGGCTGCAGCCAACCCTACCTGTGTGCCTCCCCCTGGGATTTCTGATTCGTTGGTCTGGAATGGAGTGAAAATTGGCATTTCTATCAAGTTTCCGGACAAACTCTTGCTGTGGACCTGAGACTGTACTTTTAGAACAACTGCTCAAAATCAAATGGAGCATTGAATGAACTGAAATTCTTCCCTTGATGGCTTTTCTATTCAATGTGTTTGGTGCTTTTTCTGTTCACTCAATTCTATCTCCGAAAAAATAAGAATGCCCGTTAGCATACCCTATACAGGCAACATCAGAGAGCACATATGCTTATGGCACCATAGCTCAACACAGGGGCTTCTCCGAGGCCTCTCATCCCCCACCGCATCCCCCTTTTCGTGTGTGTTTACGTTGCATTCTGTCCTCAGTTCTTTGTCATCCTAATGATTTCCCTGAAAAATCACTATCCTGGGATTTCTGAGGACTTATCCTTAGGGTCAAACCTAATGTTTTTCACACTGTTATCTTCACAGCATAGTGGACATTTCCTGCGTCTTCCTCTTAACTATAAGGCACGGATTGGGACTGACCAATGAGCAAGATGGATCCCCTGGATGGATTTATACCTTCTTTCAAAGAGGATGGGTGGTGAATTCATGATCTACTGCTGTAGTTTTGCTTCTTGTGCTGCTACATATTTTGGAAAGACGAGGTCATATTATTATGTACAGGCTGGCCTCAAACTCATGCAATCCTCTGCTTCATTTTCCCGACTAGCTGAGACAACAGGTTCATGCTACTGCACCTGGCTGACCTCCGCCTTTGAATATAATTGGCTGTAGTCAAATAATTGAACAGACGAGCAAATATAGAGAAATAAAGTAGGCAAACTATTGCTGAGAGCAAGTAATCTTGCTGGTATTTGGGACTGTTCTTCACAATATGCAGTCAACATGGACCATGAGACTTTTAGAATACATAGTAAGACAAAGTGAAATAAATAATCATGAGTACTGTCATTTACAAGAGATTTTAATAAATTTCAGGAGCAAACTGAGGTATTTGTTACCTTCTTCACTAAGCATCATTACTTCACAAGGTAGGGATCACTAATCTCCATGGAGAAAAGTAAACCTTAGCAATTTAAACAGTTTGCTCAAGATCCCTCACTTAGTAATAAGGAGCATTGACATTTTGCACTCAGATTTCGTCTTTTCAGATTGTCACATGTTTTTAATCCTATCCTATTATGGTCACTAGGATACTTTAAACAAACAATAGACTCTAAAGAAGAAAATAACTTTGTTCTGGTTACTAGCTGCTGATCGTGTTCAGTGATTTCATCAGCAATGGTAATAAAAAATGAATGAGTGATAATAGTATTTGTTGCATACTAACTTGCTTCAAGGCTGTGTGCTTCATGTGACATTTCATTGTGCATGTGTGTGCGTGTGTGTGTGTGTGTGTGTGTGTGTGTGTGTGACATTTCTTACATAATCTTCAGAACAGCAATATGCTATAGCTTCCGTTACTCTCTAGTGAAACTTGGATTAAGTTGCCCAAGTTTCTGTGCCTGTACTTTAGTATCAAAGTGAGTCATAACACCAGACCAGAATCGGTTGGGGCTGCTAGAACTATGTATTTTAAGCTTAGTAATTTACAAACCACAGACATTTATTTCTCACAGTTTTAGAGACCAGCAACTCTAAGATCAAAGCAACAGCTGATTCAGGGTCTGGTAAGGACTTGCTTTCAACATTTCACCTTGCTCTTTTGTCCTCCTGTGGACCAGTCAAAAGGGCACAAAAAGGCCCAGGCTGTGCCTTAAAGTCCTATTAAAATGGCACAAATCCTATGGTGAGGGTTCAGTGGGCGTGGTCTAGTCACTTTTCCAAGGCCTGTCCTTTTAGTATGATCACTTCGGTGTTTAAGCTTCAGCACAAGTCATTGTAGGAACACATGTAGTCAAACTCTACCCAACTGTTCCTACATACAGTGAGAGGGAACTGGAGCACTGGCTTATCAGTAGGAAGATGTCAGTTCCAGGCCAGTTCCAATCCTGTCAAAGCTCCCATCTGCGTAGTGCTTTAGAGCTCTAATGGCCTTTATTATGCATTCAGTTTAATCTGTTCATGTACTGATGCCATCCAACTTTCATAAACTTCTTTGGACTGAGTTTTCTCATGCGTGAAATAAGGTAGTAGATGTCAGTCAAGATTTTCAGGCTACGAACCCTCCATCCTCAAATTATGGGAACTAGCGACAGTTTCATATATTTCATTCGCATTTCCAAGTTCCTACTTTTGATTCTTTCTAGATGGGCATACAATTTCGAAACTCTTTGTCTTATAATGAAAGTTTTTACTAACACATCATCTGTAATTTTTAAGAAAATACAGCATGCTCATAAAACCAAAAAGGTATACTATTCTGAGAGTTAAACTTCTTCCACTTTTACCCCATTTTCTTCCTTTCCATCTCATACTCATAATAAGCGACCCTTAAGTTTATATACATTTCTTAAAATGTAGTGTGTGTAAGAAAACTGATTTCCAAACTCTCTCTTCCATAGACACTCACAAGATTTTGTACATCTCAGGCTATGTATAGAAGAAATGCATTTCTGAACAGTAGCATGCTTGTGTGTTTTGTGCATAAAGAAAGGAACAAACAATGAGTAAACCTAATCAAGTATAGTCACTGGGAACATGATGAATTTGTCAGAATTTGACTCCAGTGGCTTCTCCAGTGTATAGGATCTATCACAGTCTTCTGGGAATAAGGCACTGGCACACCTGATCCGGCAGGTATTCCAGTCCCTCGTCATGGTGCAGAGATGAAGGCAGAGGTCCTACGTCCTCTGAGAACAGAACCAGACCCCGGGCCATCTGGATTAGAATCCCAGTGCTGATACTTTCTACACACAGGCTTTGGGACAAGTTACTTCTTTTTGCTTCAGTTCCATTTGTAAGGTAAATTACTATGGAAGTATTTCAAACAGTGCCTAGAATATGGTACTATTTAAACATCTATTAAGACAAACATGTAGAATCCCTTCTAGGATGATTTCTGACACACTAATTTGTTCATAGCTGCTCTTAAGTACATAGGATGGAACTTGAAACATTTTAACTGCTTAATTAGTATTTTTAAATGAATGTTACCTGAATATTTTCAGAATTAGGGGTCTGAACCTCATAAACCCTTTTCATAGTTTGATAGCTTTATATAATAGAAAGTATATTTTAATAGTCAAAAGCTATTCTCTTTATATTTTTATTCATTATACTGAGCTCCAAATTCTGTAGCAACTCATTACTACATATCATTAAATATATCATCAGATTCATATGCCATTAAGTTAGTGATGTCTCTTCACATACTTTGAAGATTGCTTTGCTGTCGTAGCTCTACTTAGCAAGTACTCACTTCAGCAGCACATATACTATCTCCTCTCAGCGATGAGCATCTCATAAAAATTATCTTGTATTCTAGCATCTGGACATCTTATCACCTAGTTGCTGACATTTTATTTTCAGAATTTTCCTTCCTTTGGCCCTAGCCCACTCATGAAATTTGGGGCTATTTGCGAATTCTTAGTATAGCACTGCATCTGATTAGTGGTTTTGAAAACCTTACCCAATAAAGCTTTACCTGACCTAAATCAAAGTTTCTTAAAGACTCATTTCTATGCTTATTTAATTTAAATTAGGGGTTTTGTTAGATGCTGAATGGCAAGCAATGAAAAATTACAAAACGTTTGGTATATTTAGATGTTGGTATATTTTGGTATCTTAATTTTTTTTCTTATTTCTGTAAATTAATAAATAAGAAACAAGAGTAAGAACTATTTGACTTTGGTGTCTGGTAGACCTAAGTTTTTATCGTCAGTTTTGTTACCATGGGTCATGTGCTGTTCAAGTTTCTTAAATCACCTTGAAGAATTTCACACCATGCTGTGTGTGAGATCACTTTGCTCAGTACTTTCTCCTCAGTAGAGTACTTAAGAAGAGCAGTTGTCTTCCAATGTGTCTTTCAAGTACTGCTCTACCTCTTTGACCTCTGCATATTTTAGATCAGACCCTGATTATTTTTCACCCAGGTGATTATTTTTCTTCCCAGCCTCTAATCCTTCCTCTCTATTATGATGAGAGCTGTAGCTCTAAAATACGAACTTCTGCCGTACCACGTCTTTTTAGAAACTTTTGATGACGTTAATTTCTTGAAGGAGGAAGGCTTTTTTGCTTGATCAGCTCCATCAACCTTTCCTTCCAGCCTCATATCTGGCCGTTTTTTTCTCTTTTAATGTGTTTTCTAGTCACAGAAAATAGGCAACTCTGGCATGCACTAGGTACTCTCATACTTTGAGATCATTGCAAATGTAGTTTATTCACTGTACGATGCATTTCATTCTCTGATTTATAATTACCACTTACTTTCTTAAGAAATAGCACCCTTGGATACCCCACACAGAATTCAGATTTGTTTCTTTTGAATTGGCTTAACATGCTGTCTTGGTAACTTTTCTCTTCATGCTGAGACAAAATACCCAACACCCAAAATGAAGGAAGGAAATGTTTATTTAACTGACAGTTTGTGGAGGTTTCAGTCCATAATTGGCTGGTTCTGAGGCAGAGTGGCACATGGCAGAGGGCAACAGTTCATGGCAGCAGAGCACAGCAAAAACAACCAGCAGAAGCAGGGAATGGGCAAGCAACCTCTCTCCTTCCCTTACATTGTAAACAGGCTCCCTCCACCCAGGGGGCGTGTAGCTCTCACACAATCTCCATGCCCTCCTCTTCCACAGGCTGAGTATATGTACAAAGTAAGCATCCTGGCTTCCTGCTGAGTCACTCAGCCAAACCTCTAGACTCCACAAGTTGACATAATGTATCAACCATAACACAGGTGTTTCTGTCTCTATAACAGTAGTTTTTTGTAAAAAAAAAAAATTCTCACCTTGTAATACTGGATATTGAATGTAGCACCTTTGCACTGAGCTACATCTCCAGCCATTTTATAATTTTGAGACAGGATTTCACAAGCTACTAAAATGCCCAGAGTGGATTTGAACTTGTGACCCAGTGCCTTAGCCTCCCAGAGTACTGGAATTACAGAAAGGTGCCACTGAGCCTAGTTTATGTTAGTTAAATTCAGCCCTCAGCCTGAATCTGTTAAGAGACTCCTGGACAGGTGATAGGATGATGGAACAGCTCTGCTTATCAGTGGATTAATTCACTACTGTGGATACTCATAGCTGAATGTGCTGCAAGAGGTGGGGCCCCAGGAGGAGGAGGTCACTGGGGCAAGCCTTCCGATCTATTGTCCTCTGCTCCCAGTTGCTGTCAGGTGAGAAGTTTGGCCTCACCATAGCCTTCTGCCTTGGAGCCAGCTGTCCATGGGCTGAAATCACTGAAGCTGCCAAATAAACCATTTCCTTCTTTAATTTGTACACTGCCTTGGTTACTTTTCTGTCCCTTCTATTGTTTGCAGGCTACCCGCCCTAGGTTGCACGTAACACTCACACCATCTCGGTATCCTTTCCTTGCACAGGCTCAGGATGTTTTCTGAGTGAGGCTCCCGGCCCCCTGCTGAGTCACTTAGTTAAACTTCTCCACTTCTCGAGTTGAAGCAGTGTATGAAGCATTACATGTAATTTGCCCCAGCAATGGGAAAGCGGTATATGTACAAACTCTCTTCCTATGTAAATCATTGTATTTTAACCACTTTTCTGTGTAACTACAGGTGTAATTACATTCCCCTTAGGATCTGTTAGATATCTTTTTATTTGTATTTATTCTGCATAATCATTCTGCAAATCAGAAGTTTGTGTACAAGAATAAACTTTGGAACAAAAAATATGGTCAAAATTGATATAATGTAGATAACATTTTTTTCCTTCCTTCCTTCCTTCCTTCCTTCCTTCCTTCCTTCCTTCCTTCCTTCCTTCCTTTTTTTCTTTCGTTCTTTCTTCCTTCTTTCTGGTATGGGGAATCAAACTCATGACCTTGCACTTGAGAGGAGGCAGGCTCTGTGTGGCTGAGCTATATCTCCTGCCCTGGATAACATTTCTTTAGGTTTAGTGTTTGTGATAGTATTTTAGGTGCCTGACAGATATTAAATCAATTCCATTCCACAGCGCTATAAGATGGATACTGCTACTATATTTCATTGATTTTGAGACATACATTGTTCTGTGTATACATTAATGTGTAACAACACACTCCAGAATTTAATGTCCTAAAATCATGGACAATTATTCCTGTTCGTGAGACTAAAGGGAGTTTGGCTTACCTGAGCAGGTTCAAGTGATCACAGATGAGCATGCTCATGCATTTGTTGTCAGCTGGCAAGACACTGGTGAGAACGAAGGAATTGGGGCCATGTTTATAACCAGTTTGCCTAACAAATTCCCCCATGTACTCTATACCTCCAAAATTATCCTCACAACTAATGTTGCTTTTGTGTGGCTTCAATCTGGATTTCCATCAAATTCATCCAGTGGTGATCTATATTTGCTTGTAGCAGTCACATTATATTTTTTTTTGAGTACCAGGAATCAAACTCGGGACTTTGCACTTGCCAAGCATGTGTTTATGCTGCTGAGATACATCCCCACCCCTGCTGTAGCAGTCACCTGAGAATGAGCAATCTAATGCTCAGTGCTCTCATGAGCTTTGTTAGACCTCACTGGTCACATGAACACTGCATGGCCTCTGCCTTATTGTTTAGTTGTCAGTGGACAGTTTTTCCCTCTGTCCCTCTGGTGACAAATTAAGGGCCTGTAGGCTTTTTTGTAACCTTTTCTTTGTGTTACATCTTTTTTCATTCTATACCTATTCATGTCTTAGTCTTCATAGCCCTGTGAACTTTACACAGGTTTTCTTTACAGCCTTCTGGTTTTCGTAATTTTTTTTCATAGTGGTACACAAGATAATGGTGTGTCCTGAAACATCTTAGACAAGATATGGCCTAACTTCATTTTAAAGATGAACATTTTGAGCCATACTGAGTTAATAAAGACAACAAAAGTCTAGCAGACACAGTTAATAGTAGAAGAAGAGCTATATAAGCTCAAGTAGTCCTTAATCGCTACCTTATTGAATTTATGGGGCAAAACATTTAATTTTACAAATGCACTATAGCTTAGAAATGTTCATATATTGTGCCTTTGACCACAAGTTGTGTCAACCATCCTTTCTGACAGTAGGTGGGGATTCTCTTATAAATAATTTAAAATATAATACATGGATAAAACCTGCAAAATAAATAAGTAATAGGCTACATCTTCCAGGCAGTACACACAATTAGTGACCTCACGTAATGAGGTTAATACATGTGCAGTTCAGAATGTGCAGGACAGTCATTAAGAGAGAATTTCTAGCGTTTTTGTTGTGCTGTCTACAATCATCCCATTATAATTAGCTCTGTCTCCAACCTTAGCTAATGCTGAGCACCTCTGCGGGAGCAACGCTTGTCTTTGTCCCAGTACCTATAACTAAATACTAATTTATTCACTATGAATCATGCAAACCATAGAAGATGGACTCAGCCTTTCTTTCATTTAAAAATTTCATGCTTAATGGCCAACCAATAAATATTAATTAAAGGATAATGATTTAAACTCCAATAACAAGAGCCATTTTCATTTAGCTGTGAAAACCTACAATGTGAAAATTGTAATACTTAGGTTTTCTTTTTAATTTTGCAAAGAAAGACTTACCTTGCTACACTAAGCTGTTGTTTTTTCATCTAGCTTTACAGTTTAGGAATATGAAACAATTTTTTAAATTCCATACCAGTTACGATAAGCCCTGGAATATTTGCCAATAAAAAAACCCACAAGTTTTCCTCAAGCTGTAAAGCAGCAGTGGGATATTAAATATTTAAAAACCCCACAAAGTTTTCTCTCCGAGCTGCCAATCCTTTCTAAAGAAATATATTAAAAGAATTCCCTCTAGTCTCCAGCGATTCCCACATTTCTTGAATAAAGGTAATACCTTTTCCTCTATGCTCTAAATAAATCTGAACTTTCTTCTTACTGAAAACCTTAAAAAGTAAACATATGATGCTTCTTCTCATCAAGCTATACAGAGGCCCCCAAACAGATTTGCACTACCTACGAATAAGGAGAAGTTAGTTATTAGAAAGTGCCATATGTTACTGAGCCTGGTACCTTGTACATCAGCTTGAGTTTTCTTCCAGTTAGGGTGTGGTGTCAGACTGCAGTACTAATAAATGAGACAAATAGTTCAGCATCTTTTAAAATTTCTTAAGTAGGTTTTTGGGCATATTTAATTCAACAGATTTGGGAGATGACATATGTTATATCCATATTTCATTTGGGGTAAATAAACCCAGGATCTAGTCATGGATAAACATTCTTCAATTATTTTTTGACACTAAGATTCTCTTGAAATATCGTATTTTACCAATTTTGGCCTCACTCTCTTCCTTGCTAGCCTTTTAATTGGTAGTGCTTTCTTTTTGCTTTTTGTACTACATCATGTTAGCTCAAGGTTCTATTTCTGTCAGGCTCAAAGTATAACCGAAACATTCAATATGAAGAAGGTATTTTTGATAATTACTTAATCATTATGACAATGTATACATATTTGTCTTTCAGAATTTTATTTCAGTCAACTTCTGTTGCTCTGAAAGATTTCGTTTTGTGCCTAGGTCATTTATTTTAGTATTAATTCTTGAAAATTATTTCTGTTTAACATATAATTGGTGCTATGGTTACATCAAGAATGAAAATAATAGCAATTTAATTGGTAATGTTTTAAATGCTTTGTGTTTGCCTCAAATCACATAGTTAAATCAAAGAAAAATCACAATGCTACTTAGTTTCAATTAAAGGAAAGAATGAATAACAAAAGAAGATGCTAGAGAGAGTAGGTTTGTTGCACTGATTTGTAATTTACAGAACTAGCATCATAATGTAGACCTACAAAAGCTCTTTTGTCTCTTTTAAACACATTCAGAAATTAGGTCTGCGTGGAAGTCTCCAAAGATAGCTGCTGTAAGACTATGCTTTCAAAGGCCGTTTTTCTAGCTTGCTACCAGAGAAGTTTCTCTGATCTCGGAGAGCACTAGAAACAGGCACAGTGTTCTATCCTGAGTGCGGAACTGGCACTTGGCACTGCTTTATGGTAACTGCTATTTGTCACTGAGGTTCAGTCTTCATTTCCTTTGGGGGAGCAAGAGGAAGAAGATATAGTCTTAGTGGTTCCTGTTGTAAAGGAAAAAATACAAGCTGGCATCAGCTCATTCTGTTCCTGTTCCACCGTACCACTCTTTCCCAAGGCTTCTCGAATGTGGATTGTAGTTCTCCCTGTAGTTCTGTGACTGCGCTACTGAATAGCACATGACACAAGTGGTAGTTTCGGATTTTTGAGTCCAGGCCTCAACTGAGGGGGCCGGGGGCTGGGTTTACTGATTCTTTTTGTAACCCAGCTGTCATGCTTGAGGAAACCCTTACAGTCCTATAGATAGGGCCACATGGGGTGTACCTGGGGCCTCTGTTTCTGCTCCCAGCTGGTGGCCAGCATGTTCTACTTGTATGATTACGGCCATTTGGGTCTTACAGACATTTCAACCTGTATCATACAAAGTACAAAAGCTCCCAATGAGTGCACATAGATGGGCACATATGACTGCGGTTAACATGTGAAAAAGAAAAATGAGGCCAGTGAGCACGAGATTTGCAGGGTGAAGGGAACCAGGCACCAGGAAAGATGCAAGGCAAATCCAGCATTCCACGCTGTTTAGTATCTCATGGGAAAGCTAAGGTCGTTTTGGCATGATTGTACATATAATGTCCTTACTGAGACCCTCAGACTTGGAAAGAGAGAAAAAAGGATTAGCTAATTATTTAAAAAATTTTTCTTTCTTTTGGTAGATCAATATTTAGAGATGCCACAGCTTATGCAGAAAAGCTCTTCTCAACCTCAGACATGAATGTGTCCAGATCACTCCAATGTGGGTCAAGGATCAAATACCTTGTAACCCACTGAATGTGTCTCACAGACTTCTCCAGCTGAATGCTGATCATGGCCCCTCTCCTTCTGTAGCACTGACTTGGTTCTACTCATTTTATTTTTCTCCTTTTCCCATCACCCTCCAACTGTTCCACAGTGATTCTCTTCCTCTCATTTGTAAAAGGTGGGTTGAGGACCGCTCCCCCGCCAAGCCCCTCTGGAGTATTACCTCAAAATCCACCTCTTCAAGATTTAGGACGGTCTTAAATTTCACTGCCAGTTGTAATGTCAGTTTTTCTCAGCATTACTAAGTCTGTTATGCTAAAATGGGCCTGATTCTTTTAAAGTTGCTTTAAAGAAGGCTTTCTTTTCTTTGCATTGTGTGTTCTGTATCCTAGGCAACTCCTTCTCACCTCCCCACTGCACAACCTGTCACAAAAAAGACAGCCTCAGATACCGAATCAGTATGTCTTTTTGTTGATTTCTATGAGAATATTATTAGGCCTGCAACTTTTGTGATGAAATTAGTCTATTTGTATCAGTAGTTCTCCCACCCCAAGCCCAACACACATGTGCAAGTACACCTTGCAAAGGAAAAAGGCTTTTGTTCCTCATACTAAGATACCAACAGGGTTTTCTTAAATTATTTTCCAATTTGTTCACATTGACACAGAGGTTTTTTGGTGGGTTGATAAATATTTTTCCTTTGTCAAAAATCTCAACACAAATTAGCACAAGGGTGCATACCTATAATTCTAGCATTCCAGGAAGCTGGAACAAGAGGATTGAGAGCTCGAGTCCAGTCTAGGCAATTTAGTGACTTAGAACCACTTTGTCCCCAAATTAAAAAAAAAAAGGGGTGGTGATGTAGCTCATTGTGAAGGCCCTGGTTGGTCTCCAATACACCCCTCCTAAAGAAAGACCTCAATACAAATTTACAGGATGCCAGGGCATATGAAGGGAATTTTTCAAGGATAGGACATTACAAAATATACTCTGTTGATGTGAACTCCTCTAGCTGTGAGTAAGGACTGCTACTGTGTGTGGTATCCCTGACCCCCATGGTCTCCCAAATCTCCTTGGTTAGATTTCTAGACTCAATGGCGTGGGAGATTCATTAGTTCTTTTTTTAACTGCTGCTACTGGATACTTTAAATAAATGATACAGTGCTGTGTACTTGCCCCTGAAGCTATTCACTGTAGGGAATGTCTGTTTTTGTTCTCGTCGCTGAGACAGAATACCTAGTACCCAAAGTTAAAGAAGGGAAGGTTTATTTCAGCTCACAGTGTGTAAAGGTTTCAGTTAGGGGTCGGCTGGCTCCAAGGCAGGGTGGCCTGGCAGAGGGGCATCACAAAGGAGAGACAGTTCGCAGTAGGCAGAAGGCAGCAGGGCAACAAAGTAGCAAAGAAGCAGCAAGTGACGGCAGCAGCCCTCCTCCTGTCCCTGTATTCTATCCAGGCTACACACCCTAAGAATGGGTAGTACACCAGCGCAGGCCTCCCACTATCCACACCTGGAATTATGCCAATCTAATCAGTGCACTGATTTGATAATCACACACCCTTAATCCCAGCATCAAACACTCCAATTCCAGCCACCTCTAGAAAGCCCCACTATGACCATATAAGGCTTTAAGGGGACATCTAGATGCAAGCCATAGCAATTAGAATGATCCCAGAGGAATGACTTCAGAAAAACTTATAAAACAAAAACTAAAACTAAATTGAAGGTATTATAGAAGGAGGGAAATACTTTTTTATAATAAAACAAACAAGGAAGTCAGAACTCAAAAATAATTGAATTCATTAAGTCATCATAAAATACTTCACACACATCAATATGAAGCAAAATTTCAGACAGTTAATGGCAGACACCAAAACCAACACAGTAATGGTGGCACAAATTTAATTGTATAAAAACTATATATACTGAGTTGATTATGCAGTAAATCAATTTTGAACATTTAAACATATTATGAAATTATATAATCTAAAATAAATATGTATTTTTCTTATTCTGTTATAGTGATTTTTGATGTGTTAAAATGTTTTATCTAAAAAATAATTTCTTGCAAATTTATAAGAACTTTGAAATATTAGTCTTTTCTTAAAGACAACAGGAAATAAAAATTATCCTCCAAATATTTAAAACTAATGACAAAATTAGCCAATAAAAAGGTGACAGCAGCTCAGAAGTAGAATAAATCAACTTTTTGGTTAATTTGCTAAAATGCCCAGCTCTCAACATGGAAATAAGTTTATTTGAAGGACTAAGGTCCTTGGGTATAGAGGTCATTTTTGTATTAAAAGGGACAATACATTATTTGCAAAATGTCACTTTCTATACATTTGTGATGGATTTCTTGAAAGTTAATGACAGTCATCAAAAATTGCTGTTGTCCCCACCCAGAACAAGTTTTGAAGAGGAAGAAACAAGGGAATCAGGAAGCCTCATAACTTCAAGATATGAAACGATTGCATCCGAAATTAAACAACTCCAACAGGCCATGAAAGAGCTTAAAGCAGAAATAACCCACATACCCACAATTGTTTCTCAGATAAAAAACGAGATGAAAACAATGATGGAAGAAATGCTCCATCTACACAGACGAGAAATAGACAAAATTCTAGAAGAAAATAGGAAACTAATAGAATCCTTACAAGAGCAATTCAGGAATGAATTACCAATAATGAAACAGGTCCAAAGAGAATTCCAGGATTTGAAAACTAACGC
>PVLD010016235.1:8115-45782 GCA_004027595.1 Dinomys branickii | reverse complement strand
CAAATTGGGAAAAAATCCTAGCTGGCTGTCCTTCAGACAAAGGTCTTCTATCTAGAACATACAAAGAATTAAAAAACATGTATCTGTCCAAATTCAAAGACCCAATCCAGAAATGGGCATCTGAGATGAATACACAATTCTCAGACAAAGAAATACAAATGGCAAATAAATACATGAGAAAATGTTCCACATCCTTAGCGCTTCCATTGTTTAATTACTGTCTGCAGCAACCCCAGCAAGGAGTGACAACCAGGTAGTGTCTCAGTGATCTAAGGAGCAGTAAACTATTTAAACTAACTACAGTAGAAAGTGGGGATTTTGAACCAGTGCAGGGTTCCTGTGGAAGCAAAGCACAGTTTTCTGCCTGTTTTCTCTTGGATGTGTGCCGTCACAGTGTCTAGTTCTGGATGCCCTGGGAAGAGAGCGTGATTAGAGGACCATATTTACCAGCGTCTGCGGAGTGAGACTGTGTGGCATGTAGGACTCAGGGAAGCACGGATTCTCTACCGGGAGGGAAGAACTGTGGGCTTCTCTGCTCCAAGTGGAGGTCCCTCTCCAGCCCTTGGGGTGCTCTGGCAGAGAGTGTGTGTTAGGGAGGAGCCAGCTCTGCTGGCTCAGGACGGAAGGTGTGGTACGCTGGCGAGATGCTTCTAGCTCAGCTCATAGGCTTTCCAGTGCTGAGGACATCATGGGGCTGTCAGTGGATCATAAATTGTTTTGTTTCGAGGAATCCTTGAGTACTTCTACTGTGGCTTTCAAGACCCACCTCCCCTTGCCCTGAATCCCCTCCCACTTTTCCCAGGATCTCAGTCCAATATTACCCAGCAGCAATCGCTCTGACTACCAGACGCATTTCCCACTGCTGCTTCCCGGGTCTCGATGTCACACCTTTGGGCGCTCACACTCCACTGAAGGGAATTAGGGTGCTCATCAGCAATGTGCTGTGGTCATAGGTGTTGTTCAGTGAAGTTTTTCTAAGTTGTATCTTCAAAAATACTATACAGCAAAATTGACATTGTTGGTGCTCTGCCATATCTAAATCTGTATCTGTATCTGTATCTCTCTGTATCTATTTTCTACAGTTCTGGGCACCAAGTCCAGGGACCCACACAGGATAGGCAAGCACTCTACCACTGAGCTACAGCTCTAGCCTCCACGCTATGAATTTTAACACATGGATAGATTCATTTGGTTACCACTGCCATCAGGATACTGAACAGGCTCTTTAGGGCGTCCCTGCAGAATATCCTCAGACACCTGTCATCCACCTCCAGAACCACTCCTCCCAGCTTCCCTGAGCCTGGCTCCCTCTGATGATTCCACAGCACTTTGATCTTGCCTGTTTGCACGTGTCATATATGTGGAAACATACTGTACGTATCCTTTCCTTCACTCAGCACAATGTCTTTGAGATTCAGCCAAGTCCCAGCGTTTAACGAGCATTAAACAAAGGTCTTACATAGGTGATTTACATTGGGATTGTAAAGAAACTTCGGGTGAGCACTCAGATAACACATTAGAGAGCAGATATTGGAACTTATCAAACCGAAGGTCCAGGTACAAATTATGCAAAACGAATCCGGAGGAAAGAGATCTAAAAATACAGCAGAGCTGGATCTTTTCCTCCCATTTTTCATGTCTGCATTTGCTTTCCCATGATGCCCCCATTCATTTGCAATTTAAATCAGAATCACAGCTTTTTAAACCACTCAGACTTTGTAATGTCAGCCAGTCTCTCCCAAGCTGTTGATGGACCATGACAACCAAATACGATAAAGTAATATAATGACATCACTTTAAGAGAAATCTAAGTGGGTAGGTCAGCACCTCCCAAAGTGTGGGATATGCTCAACTAGTGGCTGAATGCAAATAATTAGGTGGTGGCCCAGCTTGGGCTACCTAGTGAGTTCAATGCCAGCCTAAACTACACAGAAAAACCCTATCTCAAAAAAAAATCAGTAACAAAAATGCGGAGGTGTGATCACAAAATACCATGAATACTTAAACTTAAAGATTTTATGACAATGAAAGCCCCATTGGCATTAACCCCTGGTTGAGGCGGTGACTTTATTTATTTATTTTTTTCCGGGACCAGGGATCGAACTCAGGGCCTTAGTGCTTAGCGGCAAGCACTTAGCCCACTGAGCTGTACCTCCAGCCCTAGGCGGTGACTTTAAATGTCACCTAATCATTTTGTTAGAAAATAATTACCTTTCCTCTTTTACTGTATTCAAATAGCCGGTTATATCATAGAGAAAGTCTTAGTTGGTGCCAGAATGTTCTTACCACCTCTCCCGTTGTTATCCATCTCTCTCCTTAGGGAAAGGGGCTGCTTCAGGCAGACCCTGGCACATCCAAAAGCATCAGACTAGAATTGAATTGCCTTGTTTAGCTATAACTGCATTTTTAAAACTTATTTCTATTCCTCTCATGAGATGAGGAATCTCATTTAGGAGGGTACTATTAAGTTTCATTTTTAAAGAAATGCATTTGAGTAAAAGTTATGAGCGGACTTTAATATGCTGTAAAGTAAATGAAGATATTTGTAGATATGATTCAAAACTAATTGTGAAGATGGTATAAAAATGGTTGGGAAATAATACACTAGGAGTTGTTTAGTTATTTATTTATTTTTTCTACTGAGGATTGAACCCAGAGTCTTCTTCACATGGAGCTATACCACCAGTTGTGTCCCCACCCTTACCCTCTCCACCTTTGGACATGGGCTAGACAAACTGCCCAGGCTGGGCTCAAACTTAACAATCCTCCTACCTCAGCCTCCCAAGTAGCTGGGATTACAGACATGCACCACCAAGCCTGGTGGTTTCAGGAAGAACCATGATGGTCTCATGACTGAGGAGGCTAACAGGTAGATTGCCCCAAAGTCGAAACAAAGCTTGGATGATCTCTCAGCTCTTTCACCCACAGTTGACAATGTGGATTGTAACACTAATCATTAAACCAATTCCACTGGATTCCCCACTGCATCAAAGCTTGGCTTGGCTTTGAAGAGAGTTGTGTTATTTCTGAGGCAGCCTCACTGGGCCCTGGCTTTCCTGAGCGGGGGCGCCTTCACTCATTACACGCCTTTCCCTCCAGTTTCCTTTGCCGTTGCCCCTCAATTCCAGGGTTACTTGATTTTTCAGCAGATGGCCAGGATTGATCATGGCTGGACAGAAATGCATCCAGCTGACTTTTACAGCCCAGCCTTGCCCTACTCATCCCTAAACCCCTCCCTGTTAGCAAAATCTCCCTGTCAAGCTTGGATTCTTATACACCAAGTTTTCAGAATTAGAGAGGCATTCACCCTCTGGGCATTTCTACCGCACCCAGGTAGCTGGTGCCAGAAGAGGGCCAGCCCTGCGGGTGGAGAAGCCCTGCACTGTTCAGAAGATGGCGCTCAGAGCTGTCCTCAGTGACTGAGCTTTGCGGAGCTTCTGTGTCCTGGGGAAGCAGTTGGAACAGTGACAGCATCACACACTCAGCATCCTACAGGGATTCTGGGGGCCCCAGGACGAATGACAATAAAGACCAATGGCATCGCTAGCTTCTTCCCTGGAGTCCAGTTCTACAACCGATTCTCCAGTTGTCCTGACTCCACATTCTTCCCCTCACCACTTGCTGAGTGGACAAAGCCCCAGCTTTCTTTATATCGCCAGACATTCACTTGTGACAGCAAATGTCTCTTGTCTTGCAGGCACCATGACCAATCACAGCAGTTTCAAACACAGCCTGGGAAGGGGCAGCAGCAGCAGGAATAAAACACTGCTGAATCACTACAGCAACTTATGAGGTGGGAATACCCGATCTCCTCATGGTTTTCAGGAGAAACCAAAGCTCAAAAAGACGAAGAAGCAGCTCATCCCACTGGGAGTAAGTGGCAGCGATTAGATCAGAGGGCAGCAGTACTTATTTCTAAGGTCAGGAAAAGGCAGATGACAGGTGACACGCAGCCCACAGGCCAGGCCTACAAAAGCTTTAAATCAGCAGGATACAATTACCAACAGACAGTTCACAATATTTTTTTAAAGGCCACATTCGAAACTTTTTCTTAAAAAAAAACAAAACACCCAACTAGGTGGGAGTTCTGTCTAAACAGGTATTGTAAAGCCACCAGTTGGGACTGACTTATGGTTGTTCTCTCTGGATGGGACTTTTGTACCTGGGGACAAGCCCCTACCTCTTCCTATCACCCCACAGCCAACACCATTTAATCAGCTGTCTGTCCACAGAGTCCCTCAGTGCTTGATGCTTTTCCTGTCGAAGGGACAAAAGCTCTGTGATGCTCAATCACTACCCCAGCTCACAAAATCATGTCCCTAAAGGCTGAGGGCTCCTCCATTCTTTTATACTTTCGGCATCGGGGTGGAGGTGCTCAGAGGCTGATGTTTTGGAGACGACCTTGTTTGCACGCTTGTCATTTGAGTGATGTCCAGATTTGAGAACCTGCAAATGGCTCTGACGGAGGTACCCTCCCAGCATCATTTATGCCTATTTCCTGCTCTTTACCCATGTCAGGAAAAAGAAAATGGGATTAAATCAAATTCCTTCCCTCCTAGAGAAATGCCTGACAAAGATCTGGCCAAGTTACCCCAGAATTTCTGGCTCGTGAAGATGTTTATACGAGTGAAGACACAAGAAAGGGAGTCCAAGCAGGGACTGTACCGCCACAGAGCTCCGCGGCGACCTAACCCATCGCTCATGGAATTAATAATTCAGGATCCACACTGTTTCAGTGAGGAGTGGCTATAAACTGCAGAGAGTTTAACCAACCACTTCTGAAAATGGGGATTGATCCTGGGAAATGCTAGCTCTACTTTAAGCCACCTCGCCCGAGCAAAATGAAAGCTGTTAGATGATTTCATATCTTCATTAAAACCATCAAAGCAGAAACACACTGCAAGGAGGCTGCCAAAGCAGGGAACATTTCCCTATGCTTCAGCAGCTTTGGGGAAGTTGGGCAGAGTCAGGTCTTGGAGGAAGGCATTGTAGTGTTCAATTCTGTTGGAAGGGACCACACACTCAAGCCCCCTAAATCTGGCAACGTCATCGTAACTGCTACCTAGTCTTGCATATTGAAGGAACTGGGACAACAGTGAGGAGCTGGGTGTAACATATCAAGAGACATGTGCCTGTCAGGGTCGGAGTACAGCTAATTCAATCTTCAAAGGATCTCAAGAGGTTACTGAAGAACCCTGCATTTATAAAAAGGGCTTAGCAAGGAGGACTCTGCCATCTTCTACCAGTTTGGGAAGACCCATGCTACAGCTGAATATAGCATTCCTTTCTTTGGCTAATTCAGGGACATCCACGAGTGGATGCTGGACCAATCAGGTTAGGATGGTCCATCGGGAGCAGAGCACTAGGTTCAAACCTCAGGCTCATTTGTAAGGACACAAATCCTTCATAGATCGAAACAGCAGGTGCAAATGCCCCCAAGCTTAGGTATCATTCCTAGCAGAAGCATGACCATCATCATCTCACCGCCTTCATCCTCTCCTTGACTTCTCTCTCTCCCATCTTGACTTTAAGAAACCCACCAGCAAATCTTGCAGCTGCATCTTCAAGCCATACACAGCATCTTCCCACCCCTCCTCTTTCCCCACATCACCAACAACAGCCCCCACCCACTTCCTGTTTCCATCCTTGCTCCCCTCCACAGCAGCTCAAGAAGGCTTTAAGAATGTATGAGGTGCACTGGGTGTGGTGGCACGTGCTTGTAATCCTAGAACCTAGGAGGATGAGGCAGGAGGATTTCTGTGAGTTCGAGGCCAGCCTGGGCTACACAGTGAGTTCAATGCCAGCCTAAATTACATAGCAAGATCCTGGCTCAAAAAAAAAAAAAATGTAGGGATGTGATCACAAAATACCATGAATACTTAAATTTAAATATTTTACAACAGTGAAAGCCGCATGGCCATTAATCCCTCTCCGAATACTTCACACACTTATCCCACTGTTTCTGCCACTTTCTCTGGCAGTTCTGCAGGTCCTCTTCCATGTGTATCGCTAGATGCACTGTTGTAGGCTCCTCAATCGACTCAAAACATTTACCTTCACGATCATTCTGACTCTGGCGGAGAGTCACAAGTTTCGCTGTACCAGATCCAGTGCACAGGTGGGTGAGGCCTGTCTTGGTGCACACGCTAATGTTCTTATGAGCTTGACTTTCCCTTGAATGGTGCTCGGCAGCAACATCCACTGAACGTTCGGTCACACCTCACAGAAGAGGACTTCCAGAACTGCTTCAGAAAGTGGCAAGGGTCTTGGAATGAATGTGTCTGAAGCGAGGGAGATTCATGATAATGTGTCTTTCACTGTAACAAATTTCACTTAAACACCTGTGCTATTTTGTGATCAGGCTTTTTGAGTCAGATCATGGCACTCCTTAGGCATAACCCAAAAGTGCCCCGTCTACTCAGTAGAAGCCACAGCTTTGCAGTACTTACAAGGCCTGGCTTGACCAGGCTGTGGTCCCTCTCCAGGTGTATTTTCTGTCCCTCTCCTCCTTGCATATTCCGCTCTAGCCGCACTGGCCCCTAAGGTTTCTTTCATCATCCCGGCTACTCTGCTGGTACCAGAGCCTTCAGCGTGTTTTCCTCTCTGCTGTAGAATTCTCCCTCCAGTTCACAGCTCACTTGGCCCCTTCCCCTCCTGCACACCTCGATCAAATACCACCTCCTCAATGGAGCTTTTTCCACCCAGCCTATTCAAAACAGCAATGCTCTCTCCACCCTCTGAGTACTCTCTCAAGTTTCTCCATAGCACTTACCAGCAGGCACAAATACATTCCAGTTAGTTATTGGCCATCTTCTCCCCACCCCAGAGAAAATAAACACCATGAGGACATTGGTTTCTGTTTGAGTGTTTCACTATACTCTTCCCAGTGACCACTACAGAGCCTGGCATATAGTACATGCTCAATAAATACCTGTTGATGACATTTTGACCTAGTCATCAAAATCCGAATTACATATTCTATCCTCCTATCAAAAGGAGCCCGATAAACCAAATAAAGAGATAGAATGATCAATGACCTCAGAACAGGCTCGCCAACTCCTAGTCATCTTTTATCCTAAACCTATTCATTCAACAAATATTTATTTAGCACCTGCCAGGCACCATTCTGAGCTTCAGGGATACAGCCACAAGCAAGCCAAGACAAACAAGTTCTCTGCTCTCAAAATTTTCAGTCTGCTGGGAAGAAGGAAGAATGAACAAGATGATTTTGAATTGCAATAACAAGAAGGATGGAGCTCATAAAACCAAGCGCTGACGACAGGTGGGGGGCACTGAGAGAGGAGAGCCAACTTGGCCTGGGTGGCTAAGGAAGACATCTCTGAGGAGGTGACCTGTAAGCCGGAATCTACATGACAAAAAGCAATCAGATCTGGCATGTCCTGGGGAAAGAGGATCCCAGTGGTGAAAACAGCAAATAGAAACCCCAGGCATCACTTCTGAATGCATCTCTGATCCTCTCTGGGTGAGGTGAGGTCCCCTTCTGTGACTCCACAAATCCTAGGAGTCTCTCCCTTTCTCCCTCCCCTTGCTCTCCCTCCTTCCCCTTCTTCCTTTCTTCCCTCCTTCCCTCTGTCTCTGCGATTCTTCCTATGACTGGTCTGTGCCTATAGCCCCTTAAAAGACAGATCCTTTTTCTCTTGTTCATTTGCTTATGGCTTAGCACAGTGTCTGGCATACTGCATGGAGTCCATAAAGTGTGCAGAACTGGAATGCTCCAGAGTAATTTTGTTTTGTGATTTTTACTCCAACCAGAAGTGAAATTGTAGAATGAATGTATTTAGCAACAGCCTACCCCTAGGCCTACTTCTTCATCATCTCCCTGCAAAAACACCTCTGTCTAAAGAAATCCTATCTGCCCATTGGGATCCCAATAATATACCACCTCTTCCAAGAAGCCCTCCAGAATTCCCCCAATTACATTTTGTCTCATTTCTGTTCTACTACAGCATTCCTCATATCTCTATTATGGTACCTACTCCTATCTGACTTGTGTACAAATTTTCCATGAACATCTCAACAGCCACCCACCCCCAACTATGAAGAGCTCAGAGGCAGGACTTCTGTTCCACCCATCTTTGTGTCCTCAGTAGTGAGAGAAATAAAGAGTTCAGGGAAGAATCAGCTAACACTTGTTAGACACATTCTATCTGCCAGGAATGTCTGGAGCGCTTCTACGCATAATTGCTCATTAACTCCTCACTGACAGCCAATATGATTAGCTCTGCCTGCAGATGGGAAACAGAGCCATGGAAAGCAACTGGTTGGTGGACGCACTCCTGACCTGTGGTAGAGCTGAGCTCCCAACACACTCCTCCTCATTCCAGAGCCTGAGCTTCTAATTGCTGTGCTACAACTGCCTCACCCAACACAGTCCATTCTCACTGTTTGGCTTTTTTGCAGTTTCCATTACCGATGGTCTGCTGTGACCCAAAAATATTAAATGGAGAATTCCAGAAATAAACAGTGCAAAAGTTTTTACATTGTGCACCATTTTAAATAGTGTGATAAAATCTCAGGCTGTCCCACCAAATCTGCCCTATTCCCCTTAGAAGGGGAATCATCCCTTCAGCCAGTGTATCCACTTTGTATATATTACCTGCACATTAGTCACTTAGGAGTTGTTTCAGGTTGACTGTTATAATATTTCAATGTGTGTGTCTAAGTAACCCTTACTTTATTTAATAATAGCTCTGAAGCACACATTGATGCTGGCAATTCAAATATTCCAAAGAGAAGCCTAAAACTGTTCCTTTAAGTGAAAGCATAGTGATAATTTTGAGAAAGATACATCATTCACACAACTTTTCCTACAGGCTATTGTTATAATTGTTTTGTTCTACTGTTAATTATTGGGGTTGGTCTCTTTTTTTTGCCTAATTTATAAATCAAAGTTATCATATGTATGTATGTATGTATGTATGTATAGGAGAAAGCATAGTGTAGATAGAATTTGGCACTTCTTGTTGATTTGGACAGCCCAGGGAGACCATGGAACATACCACATCCCTGGTCAATAAGAGGGAACTACAGTAGTTTTTGTTTTCTTTTTTCTATTGTGAATTCATCCCATCCATGCCTTTGAATTGTCTGTCTGTCTTTCTTTTCTCCACTCCCCTCTACCTCCCTCTCTAAGATCATCTTTTAATTGCCCTTTAATTTCTCCTAAAGGGCTGGTCCCTGCATAAGGCATTGCTATACTACCTGCTCATGTCTCTTCTCACCTCCAGGTAGAGCTGAGGTTCCCTTGGCCAGCAATATGCACCAAGGCCTGAGGAACCCCAAGCTGGCAAGAGGCCACCTCATCAGTACTGATGACTCTCTTCCCAATTGTAAGTGGGCTTGGGGAGCCTCTATGTCACACACATCCTCTAACCTTTCATAACAATGTATTAGAAGTCCCAGGCAACATTTCCCCAGTGGGACCCCTTTTACAAAGCTAAAAAGATATACAAGGAAACTACATTACTTTCTTCTCCTGATTCAGTGAAGTTAAATTCTCTAAGGAAACAGAAGTGATACCCTCCCCAATCCTATGCATAAGCCCCATGTCATGTACTGTATAACAGAGAAATGGAACTCCACATCCAGAGATTTTTAAAACGGGACATCCTGTCTCACATGGGCCTCAAATTAGAAAAATATCCTTCAGCCCCTCTTCCCACAGGTTGCTGAGTTCCCAGTGAAAAGAACTTTCTCTCTGACCTTTGCAACACTGACACCCGCAGATATGTAACAACTTAATGTAGGTACAACAGTCAGGAGTACACTGCAGATTTTCCAACAGGACAGTAATGAAAAAACTCATGGTAACTTAGTGGATTTATTTTTTCCTTTAAATACCCACTACATCCTTTCTTTAGGAAACCTGCTCTTCTAAAGGCTCAAAACCTTCAGAATATTCTAAATCAAAACACTTCTCTTAATGTTCCTATTTGTTCTGGAGTCTCCCTCTGGCTTGTCTCACCCATTCTTCAACACATCAAAGGAATCTGAAAATCTAGAACTATCATGATTTGGTTAAGCTGGGTTTTGTGCAAATTCCAGCAGAGTTTCCCATGATGTCGGTGGTTATCTTTCAGGTGAAGACACAGACTTTCTAAACACCACCACATCTCGAGGGGAGGAACTTTACCATCTCTTCCACCTCATTTCATTCCTTCTGTCTGCATCAAGGAGGAAAGTCTCACCCTGATATCAAGACTTCTTTAGCCTCCTGGTAATGTCCCCTCATACACCGTATTAAACAAAGATACAGACACTCCAGGCTTGGAACATTCCAGCACTTCTATTTAGCAAAAATTCAATAACACTGTTTTGTTTTCAATCTATCTATTTTTATGGTTACTTTCTAATTATGGAAAATGATGCTGGTTTTCCATTTAGGGTAGCTTTAAAATAAAGTTGCTTTGTTAAACTATTTATTTCAACTATTGGCATAGGGTGGGTTAGGTTTACAAATTCATAGCATATTTTTAGAAAGATACCCTCCAAATGGGTGCTTGTCCTTATTTCTAAGAGAAGGAATGTCATGGTCAAAAGACGGGGCAGGGAAGAGGAGAAAATTTTTCACTGACTAACCTTTGTCACTTTTGAGTTGTATGATAAGAATATATTACAATATATTATCTATTTTAAAATACACAAACTGAAGGAAAGATAAGCCATGGTTTTTTATGAAGGATTATCATTTGTAAATTTACTTTTTAATTGATACATAAAAATTGTGCACATTCATGGCCTATAGTTTGCATCTGGAAAATGTCCCCCAGATGCCCATGTGTCAAAGGTTTGACCCCTACTTGTTGCTACTGGGAGGCAGTGGAACCTTTAAGAGTGGAACCTAGGGGAGGTCATTGGTCATTGGGGGTGTGGCCTGTAAAGGGATCATCCAGCCCCTTTCTGTCTCTCTCCTTCATTCCTTAGGTGAGGTGAAGGCTTCTTCCCACCATGATGTGCTCCCTTACCACAGGCCTGGAAGCAATGGCTCAACTGGCCTTGCATTGAAACTCCCCAAATAAACTTTTCCTCCTTTTACACCAATTATATTAGATTTTGTTACAGGAATGCAAAGCTAACACAAATGGGGTACCATGTGATGTTTCAATATATATATACATTATGTAATGTTTAAATCGGGTTAAATATGTGTACCTCCTCAAATACTTATCATTTGATTATGGTAAAAACATTCAAAAATCCTTTCTTCTACTCTTGTGAAATGTACAGCACATTTCTTTTCATCTCAGGTCCCTCGCTGCGCTGTCACACACCAGAACCTTGGACCCCTGTCTAACTGTAACTCAATACCCATTGGTCAACCTTTCCATATCTTTCCCACCCCCATATTTTACTGAGCCTCTGGTAACCACCTATATAATTTACTTTAGTTTCTGTTTTATTGGTATTTGCAATAAATAATCTTTACAGTCATTTTGGGGAACTAGTACATATGCCTATCACATCTTAATCATTTCTACACCCCTTTCCCTCTTCACAATCCTGCCTCCCCTCCACCATCTGAGGTCCCCTCCCTGATCCTGAGAGTCCCCTTCCCATCTCCACAAAATCTACCTCCCTGCTTCCTCTCATCTGTCTTTTACTTTGCTCTTTAAGTTTATCTGTATTTTGGGTTTCTCATATCAGAGAAACCATGCAGTGTTCAACCTTTGGTGTCTGATTTATTTCATTTAGCATTATGGCTTCAATGATTAACTTAAAAATATTCAGAAGATAATAGATCAGGTTGTGCTAGGCTTTAAAAATAGGAAGGCAGTAGAAGAATGGTGGAAATCGAGAAGATGTTTTTCTCCCAGAGAAAGTGAGAGCCACGCCACTGATCAGAAGGAGGCAGCGAGAGGTCCTCATATCTCCCCTGAGAGCAGATGCCCTGCTGACCTTTCTTGAGAAGTACAGATGGAAGCTGGTGGCCGTGGGTGCTGAGATGGAGCCATCCCAGCCCCTCTCACACGAAAAGCTTGCAAAGACATGCCCCACTGACTTGCGCTCAGGAAACCATGTGATGTTTAAGACCCTGATCACCCAGCTGGCACCTCTGGCCCAGGTCTTCTGGAAGACTGTGCTCATACAAAACTCCCAGCCCTCTCCCTCCCATTATCTTGCAGGACAGCCTCTAGGAGTGCAGCCACGGACCAACAGCCCAGCTGTGTATCTTGACAGGCAGCAATTACCTCTGAAATGCTAAGTTATTTCCACTCATTGGTGGCTTTTACCCACCTTGTCAAGCTGCTCATGGACTACAAAGCACTTCAGCCCATCAGTGCAGCCCATTAGGAGAAAAAAGGTGGCAGCAGAGCCAGCCTACAGCAGCCTGGCACTAAGCCTGGCAAACGGTAGGCGTTTGACAAATAAATGGATTAACCTGCTTCAGAGTCAGCTCTGGAGGAGACAGTGAGCCCCCCAGAGTTAGGGTGGCTGTGTGACCTTTCAGGCCCCTCCATCTTGACTTACAGGGGTAAATCTGCTTGTCTAGTCCCCAGCCACTGAGCCTTGACACCAAGAGACAGCTTCCCCTCCAAGTCCTCCAGCAGATCCGGATCAATAGAGAGCCGTGTGCTTCCACCCCCTCCCTTCCACACCCACTTTGTCACTCAATCATTCAGAAATGATTCATGGAAGTCTAAGCAAAGGAAGAAAGCTATTCTATAGTCCTGCACACCCGGTGCAAGGAACATTATTACAAGGGCACAGGTAATAGCACCCGCTGGCACTGACTGTGCACTGAACTCTTTGGGACTCTTGGGTGTGCCTCCATGTATGGGTGGGGGCAGAGTCCAGTGAGTGCTTCTGTCTGCCAGTCTGTGGAGAATACATCCATCAAAGTATCTTATCTTCATGGTGTGCATCTGCCCTGGACCTTCTCTAGACTTTAGAATGGATGCTTTCAGGGAGATGGCATAATACTATTTAAAATCCAATATGGGTATAACTCCTTAATCGGAAGAGGCCCCTGCTGACTATGGAGAGGAAGTTGGTAAGGGATTCTTTACCCTTTAAAGGGATAGTGGATTTCAGGTTACCTGGGAACCCAAGTCTCTAAGAGCATTTTGGTATGTGGAGGGGAGGCCTCTCCAACCAATGTGGAACCAGCATATCTCATTCAGTCTAGGACATCCATCATCCAGCATATGACATATCCTAATCTGAGAGGTCCTAAAATGTGAAAAACAATCGTGCTACTTAGGTTCTCGGATAAGGACTATTTTCACATTGTAACACCCAATGAGCCACAGCAGGGTGTGCCAGCTAAACAGCTCAAGGGTTGTCATGTCACCACCTCAGCTTTCATAGCCCAAAGGCTCTGGGAAGCTCTCCTTCTTCAGACCACACTCTCCTACTGCCCCTGCAAGCTCCACAGGAAGTGAAACCAGCTCCTTGAAAAGCTTCTTTGGGCAGTGACAGCTCTGCTTGCCCACTCTGAGTGCTCCTTGGTGCCTGACAAGAACTGTACACGTGCTGGAACTATTCCATCTCCAGCATGCTGCCAGGCTGACAGAGAGCTACAAGGTGGAGGGGGGATTCAAGGCCTCAGTGGTTTCATTTCATCAGAGTACAGGCTGGACCAAGGCTGGAAAACCGGACCAAGGCTGGAAAATTTGGACCAAGGCTGGAGAACTTCTTAGGAAGATATAAGTCTGCAAGACATTATTTGTGCATGCAAATTTACAAAGGTGGGGTGCATACACACATGCCCCTGTGCACCCCCAGTGAGCGTGGGTCAGCTGCTTCATGTATTGAACAGTTCATTATAAGATGATCAACTTTCTGCATGCCCTCCTATAGGCAGAAGTCCCCTGAATCTTCTGCTGTTGCGTTTATGCCTTCCTTGTGTTTGTCTTTCCAGAGCTTGGATTCCTTGCTGGAATATAGTTTCTTGATTGAAATGAGCTTGATGATGTGATAGATCTTATTCTGTGCTTTTTAGTCTCTATCTTACTTAGACTATTGCCTCTGGGATGAATACTGTGTCTTTTTTGTCTTACGCAGTCCCAAGAACACCACTGATGCTGAACAAATAAATAACCAGAGTTGTGAAATGGAGTTGAAAATTTATAGCACAGGCTCATCTATCAAAATTTGGACACCAGAGCACAGAGTCAATTATCACGTATTAACTTGCTCTTGTTGGCGTTTTAATGCATTTAGAAAAGATTCACTTCCACTTCACACACACAACCTGCCAACCTGGAGCACCAGCAAAACCGAGAACACTTTAGACAAAACTCAGCCTTCTCTAGGACCCTACAGACTCTTGGACATGGTACAGCTTCCATTTATTTCTTGATAAAAGATGAAGGCATTGAATAATCGGTCCTACAAACTTCAGGAAAACAATGGCATTTTAAATACCATCTTGGATTGGCAGAAGCCTTGTCTCATAGATTCTCTTAGGTGATTTTTACAGTGCTGGAATGCAGGTCAGGCACCCCCCCATTTTAAAGATGATCACACTGATATGCAGAAATGTGAAAGGACTTTTTATCAAAGCAAAAGGAAGGAAGGAAAGGAGAGGGGGAAGGCAGAAAATTAGTAAGAAAAGGGAAAGGGGGAGGAAGAGGGGAAAGAAGGTCAAAAGGCAATAAAAAAAGGCAGTATGAGATGTTTTTCTAGCAATGAACTCCTCAGCCACCTTCGGTAATAGCAGCAGTGACAAAAATGAATAGCTTTAGCACTAAGAGTGTAACAGTGTTCACAGGAGCATTGGTAGTGAGGTCATAGAATTAGTGCTAGTAGCTATTATTGCCTTATGTTTATGTATGGAAGACTTTTTCCAGGCTAATCTCTGGTCTTCTGACACAGGTGGTCCATTCCAGTTTCCCCAACTCCCTAGTGTCACTGCTTCCCTGCCCAAGCAGCTCTAGTGGGTCCTACTCTGCAGGCCCAGCTGCTGCCTTGGGGAGGACATTTGGGGAAGGGAACCCAGGCTAGATGCACAGGGGAAGTAAGTGTCAGAGATCACAAACAGGCATCAAATAGAGGGACTCCTACAGCACAGGACTGGAATCTCTAAGGACCTGGACCTCAGGTCCTTAGACAATCCCTTGAGGACTCTCAAAAGGGGACCTAGATGGGATGAGGAAGGTGCATGTTCTGTCTCCTCATCCCTCTGGTTGACACATTCTCTCTGGCTCTATAACTCTGCCTCCAGGAATCATATCTCATGCACCCACAGAAAGAAGCCCCACCTCTGGGTTAAGATAATGATGCTGAGTTTCCTCTTGTCAACCTGCCTTCTGATCTCCTAGCCCAGGAAGTACCACCAGGGACCGGGATGTGGGTACAGTGTCGTAATATCCTCTGCCTGCAATGCACTCTGCCACCTGCCTTTGGAAAACACAGCCCACTGCAGTGGGCTCGAGAGCTCCTCTGCCTTGTCTGCCTGGTGGACACTGGCTTTATGATGGTCAGCTGTATAATCATGAGGGCAGTGGGCAGAAAGAGGAACCTGCTACCACCCATGGCACCTCACTCATGGAATTCAGAAAGAAAAGGAAGACATGGGTTTTAAAGAATCCCGGAAATCCCCTCTGTTTCTTCACTGAATGCATATTACTTGAGTGATAATGAAGATAAGCACACACAGAGAAATGTTTTGGAGATTACTGATACCGGCTCCAAACGGGGTTGTATTAGCTTGTGCAGAAATGACAAGCCACCGCTGCAACCCTGGACTCTGGGGTGCTGATTTGCAACTGGGAGAGCCACACACTACACAGTGGTTTCCCCAGGGCTGTAGGCTGTGTCCTCAGCCTTCCTGGGCAGGTGATGGGGACAGGAGTTATGATCAGACCTCAGGGCTAATCTCTTTCTAGCTATATAAAGGAGGAAAGGGCAATGGGGGGGGTAGAGAGAGAAGTTGAGCTGTCAGTGTGCTTGATGTTAAATAAAACCTACCAAGACTCAGCTGAGAATTTTAGCAGAATCCAAATGTGCTAGAAAAAAAAAAAAAGGCATGGCTCCCATCTCTAAGGTTCACAGCTAAGCTGGCTTAGAATCACACATGCCAAGGTTAAAAATAAGAAGCAGCCATCCCTGAATGACACAGAGTCTGGGACGGAAGCCTGAGGTATGCTGCTCGGTGGTGGAGCGGGAGAGGCAGGAGGGGGACTGGGTTCAGAGCATAGGTGTTTATTAGAGGCACATTATCTAAAAGCCAGATGCTCAGAATGTTGCTGTTTTGCATTTAAAAGGCACTTCACATTGGCAGAAGCTTTCATAATGATCTTCAGATTTTCCATCGAGGAAACCCTGGCATGCATTTGAGTGTGGCCATGGTTGACTGACTTGGGCAGGGCGCTGCTGCGCTGCCTTGCCCTGGCTCAGAGAGTGTCCTCATATACCCAGATGGGATGCCTGTGAGTGAGAGCTCAGAAAGCACAGTGGGACATCAGCACTGGTATGGAGCCACACTTGCTGCCAGGGGCCATCCTAGCTCACTCATCAGACATGATGGTGCTAGGGGCACCCGCTGGCCAGCTCTCTGCTGCGTGGCTCCTACAGACAGCGTGCTTGTTCCCTGAGGACATACATGCTGCCAATCCTTGCCTTCACAGCTACAGGACTGCAGGCCAGAGCTAGCCGGCAAAGGCGACAAGCTGGCCCCTGTAGCTTCTCCTTCTTGCAAACCCAGGGTTCCCTGGTATGGATCCAGTAGGGTCTTCTTTCTAATAAAATTGTCTCTTGTCCAATATGCTTATGACCTGTACTGTCTAAAAGGTTTACTTTTATAAAAATAATAGAATTGGCATTGGCTACTCTGCCAACCACACTGCTGCCTCTGTGTGTTTCCATTACTATGCAGACGTTGCTAGAAAGTCTTCAAGCGGTCAGGGAAATGGCAAGTGTCACGACAGACCCTGACTCAGCCCATTGAGACGGACTCAGCATCCCACACTTCCGCACCAGGGGCGGAAGGCAGGTGGGACTGGAGAATGGAACTTCACTTCCCAGAAGCGTCAGTCTATGCCCAGACACCACCTGCCAGTGCAGTGGAAGAGCAGACAGTCTACATATGTCTGGCTGCCCTAAGATCCTGACTGGCCTTCACCTGAGGTGCCCACCTGTATCCCGAATTCCACATCTTGGCTGCTGGTTTGGAAGCCCTGCCCAGCGCAGCCCAACGCAAGGTGTCCTGTTCACACCTTCAGAGTGCTTTGGGCAAGCCTCGAGAGACGACCAGGCAAGGACTGTTTTCCTGCCCACTGAGAGGCACGAGAAAAGAAAGGCTGGGAGAGTTAAGGGATTTGCTCAAGCGAGTGACAGAAGGAAGACTGGCATCTAGGGTTCTTTCAGTTACTCCAAGACCGTTAAACCAGAGGTAGAGCCACTGGAGGAGTCGGCCCCATACCTGAGATGCCCCCGGGGTCCCTTCTGTGCAGAGACGTCAGTGGATGGCCTCTCACTCAGCCTGGAAAGGCCTGGGGACCTTTCTCAAACACAGCCCCCACCCCACTGGGGTTTCTCTCCTGACTTCCCCTTCCTCCTTCAGGTGCTTGGAACCGGGGAAAGATTTATTTAGGGTCAAGACAAGATTGCGGTCCGACAGCCCTAGGGCTGCACAACTCGACCCAGCCCAAAAAGGCTGGACACAGGCCAGCTCTCCAACTGGAGACTCTCTTCCTTCCCTAGACTCCGGGGACGACAGGGAACGCCCTTTGCAGTTCAAGAAACCGCGTGCCCGGCTAGGCAAACGCGGGCAAGTTCTGGGTGAACACTTCTGCTACATCCCCACACCCCAGCCCACCGCCGAGCCGCACACAAACCTTGGGAAGAGAAAGCGCCGGAGAGGGCTCCAAGCCCGGAGCGCAGCAGAGACCCTGCGCGCAGGGACTCCCCCTCCTTACCTGTACCAGTCCAAGCCGCGGCCGTAGTTCCTGTCGAAGAAGTGGGGCTCCGTGCCCAAGGCCCGCACGTCCGGGTGCACGCGGATAAACTCCAGCACGGCCCGGGTGCCCCCCTTTTTCACGCCCACGATGAGGGCTTGGGGCAGCCGCTTGGTCCCCGGCTTCGGGGAGCCCGAGTGGTTGGAGCCCGGGAGCCGAGGGGCGGGAGCGCTGGGCGCGCTGGGCGGCGGCCCGGGGGGATCGCAGGGGCGGGACTTCGGGAGAAGTTTCTGGCCGCTCGCGGTGGGGCCGCGGAGGCAGCGCGGCGCCCCGAGGAGGCGGCTGCGGCCGAGCCCGTCGCAGCAGCACAGAAAACTGTAGCACAGGTAAGTGCAGGAGAGCGACAGCGTGAAGGCGAAGAGCAGCCTGCGCGCCCTCCGCGGCTGAGGTGGCCCCGCGCGGCCCAGGACCCTATAGGCCATGGCTCCATGGGCGCGCGCCGGGGGTCATGGTCTCCGGGGGCGCCTGCGGCGGCGGCGGCCCTGCGCCCGCCTAGCGGGCTCGCGTGGTGCTGCCCGGGCCGCGCGCGCCGGGCGTGGGGGGCGCTGTGGTCTCCGCGCGCTGCTGGCCGGGGCGCGCTCGGTGCCCGGGGACCCCGGGGGCGGCGGCTCCTCGGGGCACCGCTGGCCGCGTCGCCGGCATCTCGCGGTCCTGGGCCAGGCGCTGCGGGCAGCGGGCGGCCGCGCGTCGCGCGGGCTCAGGGGCGCCGGGGTCGGAGCGCACCCATCCCAAGACCGAGCGCGGCTCGGAGGAGGGCTCGGCGGCGCGGGACCGTGCGGCGGCGGCGGACCAGACGGGGGCGCTGGCGCGGGCCGCGATCCGGCTCCTCGGGAAATGCCGAGCGAGAGCGCTACGGGCTCTATTTAAGGAGTCGCCTGACGTCAGCCGCGCGGGTCCCCCGAGCCCCGCCGCGCCCGGGGACCTGGCCCGCCCCCTGCGCGCCCTCTCCGGCTCTTCGCGGGCCCACCCCGCGCGCACTGCCCCCGAAGCGCGCTGGCTGGCTGGGGCGGCGAGGGGAGCGCGTCCGGGAGCATCCTCTGCCCGGCCGGGAGCCCGGACCTTCCCACCACGCTGGCCTCTCGACGCGACGCCAGGGGGGACCCGGGTCGAGACTGCGCCAGCGTCCAGCGGAGAGGAGACCCGGGCGCAGAGAGAGCGCCCTGCCCTAACGCATGGCCCCACCGCGCTGACCCCGCACGCGCACACAGACACGAGGGACGCGCGGCCAAACCCAGACATCCCCGCCTCACGCGGGGTGGGAGCAGAAACCCCCTAACCTGGATTAAAGAAAAATAAACGACAGAGACACACCCCCTCCCGCCGTCTCTCCACGCGCGCCGCACAGCCTGGCGGGGCCCTCGCGCGCGGGGTGTTCACACGCGCTGCACCGCACGCACGCTGCAAACGCGATGGTGGAGGAGCCGAGCGCGAGTCCGTGACTAGTCATCGAGCTCCTGGCTCCCGGCGCGTGACTCACACCCAGGCGGCTCGCTCTGTCTCACACCCGGGAAGCACGCACCTCCACCCCACTCCCTCTCCACCCCTCCCCCGGCCCGGCTGCTGAGCGAGGCCCAGAGTTCCTGGTTCCACGCCGGGGCTCCTCTTAGCTGCCGCCCCCTAGCGGTAGACAAGTCCCAGGAGCTGTCCAAGGTATCATAGGGTCCTAAGGGCAGGGTGCTAACCCCAGGTCAGCGGTCAGTTCGAATAATTCCTGAGTGACTAGTTATGCAGCAATCCTCAGTGGTCATGCCCAGAACTGTCCATAAGGGACCGCGCTACTGCTATATGCAGAATCAGGTTTGAGTGGGCATGACCACAAACAGCTGCTTCAGCTCTGGACAATGCTAAATCACCATGACCACGTGTTCCTAAAGCTAGGACTCCTGTAGGGTGTCTGGATAGCCGTTCCTTCCCCATCCTCCGTCCATACTGTTCCTGACCTGATCATAAGGCTCTGTGGATCTTAGCTCAAACCAGGAAATATTTTATCTCCAAACTAAGCCCATAAATGGGAACCTTAAACCATTCCCTCTACTGAAGATAATAATAGCTATCAACTTTGTGCCAAGCATTTAGCACGTTAACTCAAATAATACGTACAATAATCTATGAGATTGTTACCATAATCTGCACATCACTTTGCTTTCTTAATTCTAATAGTAGCTAACATTTGTCAGGTGCTTGTTTTATGCCAGTCATGTACTAATCACTC
This sequence comes from Dinomys branickii, assembly GCA_004027595.1. Taxonomy (NCBI): domain Eukaryota; kingdom Metazoa; phylum Chordata; class Mammalia; order Rodentia; family Dinomyidae; genus Dinomys; species Dinomys branickii. The sequence continues at coordinate 25,649 of PVLD010016235.1, read as the reverse complement.
GATAGGCTCTACCTCCTTTATCTCTGGAAGTAGGAATTATTATAATTCATAATTTACAGAGAGTGAAAAGGAGGTTTACTGAATGCATACGCAGTAATTGGCAGAGCTGATAATAAACCCAGGCAGCCTGAATCCAAGATTCAAGGTCCTAATTACAGTGCTGTGAAGCTCCCTTACTTTCTCTGATAGTTATTCACATATTCTATGCTAGGTTCCGCTTCTGGATACGAGCTAATTTGTTTAGGTCTCTACTAAAGTGTGGTGCTGGGACCGAGTTGGAAATTCAGCGACTGAAAAGTTTAAGAGGACCCTCACCTCCCTCTGTAAGCTCTTTTTCTCATACTGCTACCTAATACCCTTTCTCTTCTGAGGCCATGTCACACTTCTGACCCCTCAAGCTGGAACCCACGTAACGTCTGTGTTTCCTGCAAGTGCTTCTGATGAAAGCACATCTACCCTCTTCTGTGCTTGTACAGTGGGCCTTTTTGGACCCAACGTGTAGGTTCTTACACATTTGACGTGATTAAATTTCATCTTGTTTCATGAATTCACTGCTCCAGTTTTTTTCAAACATCTATTGGAATCTCAAGTCATGATGTAGCTTTCATATATTAAAAAGGAAGTAGAAATATTGTATCCCCAGCTTTACCCCGATTCCATCCAGGTGTACTTTGGGTGAGTCCATCACTCTCTCTGAGCCTCAGTTTCTCAAGCTATGACATAAAGAGTTCTGATTAACCTCAAAAGCCTGTTGAGGTTCTGATATTGGATAGTTTTATGATTCCATTACACACAGAATAAGCCAGTCTCTTGGCATCATGTCATCTCCACATTTGATTACAATTTAATTAATTCTTCACTCAAATTGTTAATAAAAATGTCAAAACAAATATGTTGAAAGAAGTTATAATATATGCTTTCAGCATTTTTTTCACATCACAAACCTGCTATTTCTGTGCTCCATTGTTAAAATTAGAAGGTTAAATGTAGAGTAATCCACTCTGACAGGTGCTTTTTTTCTTGGGAAAAAAACATGTATACACTTAGGTCTCATAATTCTATGCTTGGCTCAAGTTTTAAATTATTTTTAATCATTGAATCTACACACTCTGAAATTCCAGATACATGAGGGCCAGGCCGATTTTCTTTATCCAGTTTCCAACAGAGAAATCACTATGACTTGGACGGAATTTTCCAGGAAGTGAGACTCTGGACGTATCTATGCATCACCTTCCACTGGTATCATTGTACAGCAGCACCTTGATCCCCCTTTGGAAGTACCATGGAAGAATTATGATGAGTTATGTGGTAGATCAAGTAACACTCACTTATAAACAGGATATACTTTTTTTATCACATCAGAGTCCAGGTGAAGCGACTCAAGCCTGGCACTAAAGCTACACCATGTAGGGACCCAGGTTCCTTCTATTTTGTTTGATCGGGTCTCCTCCATTCTAAAGTCACCGTGTATTCTAAGGTGTTTTATTCCTCTCCAACCATCATGTTCATGTTATGGAAACCAGTAAGAAAGAAAAGGCAGGAGAAAGACATGCCATATCCCCTAGGACATTTCTTGGAAGCTGTCTACATTACTCCCACCTCTGTTTGGTTGATCAAAATGCTGACACATGCTTTCTAGCTTCAAGACATTCTTCAAAATGTAGTCCTGGCTTTGGATAGCTATGTGCCTGGCTAAAAGTTGGAGGATTTATTACCAAGGGGAAAATGATAAAGGCAACTAGTAATCTCTAGCACCCTTGGAAAAAGTTTTTCCTGATTTTTTTCCCTATGTGGTTTGTGTGGTTGAGTCTCGTTCAAAGGGAAGCATGTGACTATGCCTGGCACCATTATTTTCTAACCATATTTCAGTGATTCAAGCCAACTCAGACTTCCTTAATGAGAATGGGTCACAGAGCTTTTGTTGAAACTCTTTCTTCTTAGATGACGAGCTAGTCTAAAATAAGGCTGGCACTTCTAAAAGTCATCTCTGCCATCCAAACGGGAGACCCCAAGAATGCAGCTAACAAAGAGGGAAATAGGATGGAAAGAAGGATATTTTGATTCTTTGAGCTTCTAAATCTTCCCTTGCTGGAAGCCTTATTCCTAGACTATTTTCCCTCTAGACAATTAGTTACCTTTATGTGACTTATAATGGAAAGCCCCTTGGCCATTTCTCTTAATGTCACCACCTTGGTTGCAAGAAATAGAGACCATTTTAATAAAAAGTGAGAGAGGAGAGTAGGTGCCTATCGTAAAGGATGTGCACAGACCAAGACCAGAACTTTTACAAATTCAAGACAATCATAAAACCCAGTTCTCTTTTTTTCATCTCCTCTACTTCTCTTGTATCTTACTTATTTTTCCTTGAACTCTTAACTGTCACTTTCTCTTTATTTACAAATCAGGAAATGTCACTAATTTGTGGGTAACAGACACTGAATTTGGTTATTATAAGCACAAAGAGAAATTCTGGATAGTTCCCACAGGAAAAGAACTTCCAGGTTACTCACAGAATGAAAGAGGGGGCCAAGGACTCACCATAATAGCAGCCACTTTCTCTGCCCCTGTCTCCTGCATCTCCATTTCTTTTTTGCACAAGTATTACCTTCTCTTCTCCCCTCTGTAATACCCTGCACTGAAACCCTTAAATTCAAAAATCATAAAACAAGGAAACTTTCTTCCCCTTAAGTCGTGGGACTTAATCAAGCCTTACTATTCAGTATTGTCGTGTAAATTTTCAAATCTTCCTTCTGCAAAGAGTTTTGTAAAATGTGACAAAGTGTCCCACGGATGGTGATTCCTAGGCAAAGGGCAGTACAGTGGAGTCGCACAGGTTTTGTGAGACGCAACGAAGGTCACACACGAACCAAGAAAATGTGTGTGAATGTTCTACATTTAAGAAAGAGTTGAACATTGAGATAAGACGTACTTTTAACCATGCAGCATTCTCTCGATAGAATCAGAGGGCAAAAGCTCCAGATGCTTCCAGATGCTGCCTCTAGAAAGGGAGCAGATTTAGAAGGCTTTGTAAGACTCTCATTCCCCACACTGGTTACTTCTCTTATGGGCAGTAACAGTAATCATAATAACAGGCATCGTGTATCACACGTTCACTCTGCACCAGGGACTGGGCTAAGAATTTAGATGCTTTACCTAATTTAATCCGCTCAATAAATCAACCAGGTGGACGTTATTACCACCCCATTTTATAACTAAGGAAACGGCCTCAGGTGGGGTGAACTTATCATATTTCCTCAGATGTTGGAAGCTGGCAAGGGGGAAATAAATTATTTTTTTAAAAAGGACGAAGGGAGGGTGTGTGTGGATCTAGGATCACCTTCCCTCAGCCCCGAATCTCTTCTTGGAGCAGTGCTGTCTAGCCTTCCCAACTCGCAAATCCTAAATTGTTCAACAACCTATGCTCTCTTATCTCACTTTGGCTTAGAATCTTGCCTTCCTACTGAGATCGTAAACTCCTGGGAGACAGGGGCTAAACAACTGCTAGTTCTAATTCAGCCTAGTACTCGGAATTTGGAACGCATTTTTGTGTTTGAATTCCCTTGGTGTCTTTATCTCCTTTCTCTGTCTATGATGGGTCACTAAATAATCCCCTTGTTAGGGATTCCAAGGAAGGACTGATATTTGACTTCAAATGTATCCGAAGTGCATTATTTGTAATGTGGAGGAAGAAACTAAGTCCGTGCTTTCACCTACCAGTACAGTGCAGCTGACCAAGCAGCCTTCTCTCTCCTCTTGTTTTCTTTAACCACAGGGAAGCAAATAAAAATGGTGCTACTGGTAGTGTGGCCACCAATTCATCAGTTTCCCAAAACACAGACCTCAGGGGTATGGAAAGGCATGAGTGCAAGAATATGTGATTACCAAAAATACAGTGAGATAAACTATTTTTTTGCTGACTTTAAAAAAATTAATGCAAGTGAATTGTTATGGTTTAGAGCTTATTTTGCAAAAGGAACAATATAATACAGGACACATATTCTGTAAGATTGTTTATAATAGTCGCCCAAAGAATAATATACAAGAGAGTGCAGGAAATCTGTCCACACACTAAGAATATAGAATCCAGCCAAGGGCTTGGATCCCACAGAAATGTCCTGCATGAGTCCACCTGAAGATCTAGAGCTGATAACAATGCCTCCCAGGAATCCACCTGGAGGCCCAGAGCCCATAAGAGCATCTCATGCAGGCCTGTTTCACAGATCTGCACTGCGAAGCCCCAAAGGTCAGTGGTGGAATCTAGGAAGTCTGTGCCAGTGGGATGAAGGGTCTGTGCTAGCAGGATGAAGGGTCTGTGCTAGCAGGCTGAGGGATCTGCACTGGAGCCAGGAAGCGATGCTCAGAAGACCCAGAGCTCCCCTGAAAGGTACCACGGCCATCCTCAGCAACAGTGAGGTCCTGAGCTCCTCTGATGATCAAGATGGCTGAGTTCCCATCAGGGAAGCCAATGCAGCAAGCTTCTCTAGGTTTCCAGAAGTGCACCATCTTCCCCTCTGGAGCCAGGAAGCGATGTTCAAAGTGAGGACCAGAGCTCCCCCAAAGTGAACCAAAGCCATTCTCTTTGCCAGCGAGATCCCAAGCTCCTTGGAGTGTAAACACAGCCCATTTCATCACAGAAGCCAGCGTGATGCGCTCCTCCAAAACAACCAACAACTCCTTACAGCTTCCACCAGCTCCAACAGCCTTTCTCTGCTCCTAATAGCCTCTTTCTCCTTCTCCAGTTCTGCCTCTTATGCTGCTGGCAACAGTCCCCAGCTGGGCCTCCCACACCCAGCACCATGCTGACTCATTTCAGCTGGGGGTTATAAGTTGACCGCCAGTTGTCAATCCGCTACACTAATCATACAGAATATTGGGTTTCATCATTATATTTTCATACACACACATAACACACTTGATCATATCCGTTATCATTCCTTTCCCTCCTCTCTTCCTTCGATCCTCTTTCTCCTCCCTGATGATCTCTCTTCTACTTTCATGTCCTCTTTTCTTCCCTATATTCCACATAGGAAAGAAAATATGTTACAGTTACCTTTTTGAGCCTTATTTTGCTTAATGTAATAAAGATGTTAAAGGAAATCTTTAAAAATCATTAATCAGTTATTATATACTTTTAAAAAATTTCTCTTGAACTTTTTTTCAGAGAGAGGACTTTGAGGACTGAACCTTGCAGATGCTAAGTATGCATCTATCGCTGGGCTGCATCCCTGGTCCCTCCCTTCACAGTTTTTATTGTATAGATAATCTAGCCTCCATTTTGTCTAGAGACAAACGAGAATGCTGAGAAGTAAAAGGAAAAAATTTTCCAGGTCATAATATGGAACTTTGTTAATATTTTATATAGTTAATTTTGTTAATGCTTTATTTATATCCTTTCAACTATAAGTGTATTTATTAATCTGTTTGCTTATGGATCAGCCCAGACCTAACCTAGTATTTTATAAAGTGTTTTTTCACTTCCAAGTATTGCGAATCTATTCTTTGTCATTAAATACAGACTTGTGTAATAGGTGTTTCTTTCAGAAACAGAAAATAACTTCTTTCTGGAAATGCTAGATGTGCGGACAGTGTAAGCCCACAGCTACAATGAATGGAGAGAACCGAATCCAAATGTGAATGAATTCAACACAAAAGCAAGCAGAGTAAGAGTGAAAGAATGAGTCCTGATAATAATGTTTGAGTCCCTGGATCCAGCTTTGCCTGAAGCTATCTTTTTAAGAGGCAATAAAGCATAGCTGTTCAGAGTACAATCCATGGAAGCAGAAAGCCTGTGTTTAAATTCTGGCGCTGCTTCAAGAATTAAGCCAGATAATAATTGTAATGCACTTAGAACAGAGCCTGGCTAATGGTAAGCCTTCAATGAACAGTGGCCATTTTTATGCTGAGAACTTTTCAATTACATTGGCCAATAAATTTTCTTCTCAGCTGAAGTTATTTTGATTGATACAGATATGTACTTCTCAACTGGATGTGCCTCTTTCAACCAAGTTGAAAGCTGTGTGACCATAAAATGAAATCAATCTCTGTTCTCGGAAATCACCTAAGACCCCTCCTGTTTTGAATCCAGTGTATTTTCCTGATATTTTGCGTGTTCCTGGGGAAATAACCAAACACTCTTTCTAGATACAGTTGGCAGGTGTTCAATAAGTTCTTACTGGATAAATAGATAATACCCTCAAACAAACCTCGGTCTAGAGAACTGAGGATCTGGTCTAATTTAAAGAATTGAACTGTTTATCTGTCACCCACTTCCAGTCCCCTCTCCGTTTCTTTATTCAGTCTTGGTTTTACAGTAAACATGATAATCCCTTTTTTGCTTACATCAACTCCCTTGACCCTTTCTCATTGTATGCATTTCCTGGTTAAGATAACTTTCTTCCCACTCAGCACTTGCACCCACACTGCTAAACATAGTGAGTGTACAAGCACAGTGACTAGTTTTACTTCAGATTCATCATTTCTAATCTCAAGTGGGCCCTTAACATGTCCCAGCAATCATACTACATTTTCTAGTCCATTCATTCTCAAATCTGCCTAGGTAAGTAGATAGCACCTGCCTCTCAAACCTCTAGCACTCGTTCCTATTCCCCATGAGCTGATGACCTTGCTTCCTACTTCACTGGTAAAGGAGAAACAACCAAAAGAGAACTTCCCCCAGCACCTCTCCCCACTTACCTGCAAATATGTACATAGATGTTCTTTTCTTTCCTATCAATATGATTTTATTGTCGGTGTTATGCTTACCGAATCTCGTGTCTCTTTTCCCTTGAATCTCAAATGTGAACTTACTCAGATCTCCACTTAGATGTCTAAGAAACACCTGAAACCTGAACGCTCATTAGTTCTTTAGAAATTTACTTTTTATCATAGCCTTAGTCTTCTATGTAAACGGCAACTGCTGCCTTCTGATAGCTTACACCAAGACAAATCTTACTAGCTTTGACTCTCCTTTTTCATATCTCACGTCTGATCTGTAATGAAATCCGGCTCATTTTCCCCTCCACTGTGTCCTGCATTTGGCTGGTTCTCTCTACCACCACTGTTCTCTTCCTAGTCTGAGCCACCACCCCTGTTTGATCCATTTTTTTTCTCCTGTATCTAAATTTGCAGGAGCTACTCTCAGTCATTCCTTTTCTGTCAGTTATTTTACCAGTCCCCCATGCTCACCTTGGACTGCAAGTTGCTGGATGTCTGAAAACCACATTTCCCAGAATCCCTTGCCATCTGGTTTCTAGTTAGATTCGCCCCAGGGGAAGGAAGAAATTGTGTTTTACTTCTAGCTCACAGTTTTTTTTTTTGTTTTTTGCGGTACTGGGGATCGAACTCAGGACCCTGCGCTTGCTAGGCAAGTGCTTATTCCACTGAGCTATATCCCCAGCCCCTATGTTTTACTTCTAAAAGTATCTTATGGCATTAGTAGCAGTAGCAGTGGTGGTTAAAGGCAAGCTTATAATTCTTGTCCGCATAGCATGGTGGGACAAGTGAGCATTTCTATAGCCACAGCAGCACAGAACTCACAGACTTTTTCTCTAGGGTGTAACAGACCCTTGGACCCTAAGACAATTTAGGGACACCCTGGAACCTGCAGTGCTAGTAAGAGTATAACCTGTGCTCTGCAAGGCGGATATGGCCATGATTCTAAGGAAGCAGTAGTACATGTTTCAGCAGCCACATGACACAGCAGTCTAAGGCTCCATTAACTCTTCTGTTCCAATAGACTAGGGGTATTCCTGCAGTTACTCATATTTAAACGACTTTGTCCGCTTTGCTTCCCCAGTTCTTCCATCAACTTTGGAATCAACTCCTTGACTTAAATTATTTTCATTTGAAATATCTAAAATGGTTCTGTTTTCCAGAGCAGACATTGTTAGAGACCCCTAATAGGTCTTCCTAAACCCAGCCTCACTAGTATGAAGGACCTTATTTCAAAGATCTCTGTGACTTCTAAGCTTTCTCCAAAGATCTGCCTTTGAATCTAAAGACTTGTCAATTTGGTAAGAAGTTGTCTGAGATAATAAACAAAAATAACAGCACTGTTGTCCTGATAATTTCCCTCCACCCTGCCCTCCACATTCTTAAGCAAGTAACAGGCTCAGAACTAGTCCCAGTCAATAATGAGAAATAACCAGAAGACTCTAGATGGGGACAAAGAATGAACCTTTTCGTCTGTTTGTTTTAAGGTCAGGCCAAATGTATTGATGTAATGGATTTAAGTACATACAGAAATCACTTAAAGCTACTTTTCTTTCAGGTTAAACAAAACATCACCTATTAAGTTGACTTAAAATTAATAGAGCATACAACTTCAGAGACTGTCATAATTCTCACAAAAAGATATGTTGACTTTTGATGACTTTGTTTTACAAAAATTATTGAGTAATCTTGTGCAAAAAGCTTTAAAGCATAAATACAATCACTTTAATTTACAGACCACCACATAATAGTTGTCCTGCAACTTTCGAACACCCTTGGCATGCTTGAAAATTTTGAATGCAATGTAGAGAATGATCTTTAACCTAATGCACCTAGTGTACATCAGCAGCCCACCCCTTCCCACTAGTCTGTTTGAGGTCATCCAGTCTGGAGTCCATCTTAGTTTCCTGTAGAAAAAGGGACTAAAGAGTGAGCTGCACTTCTTCTTGCTGTGTACATGGCATGGGGTACCCAGGTTCCACTGCCCAGCACCACACCTCTTTCCTATTTTGCAGTGTCTGATGCCTCTGGGTACTGACCCTTTGAAAGTCCTTTGGGGCAGCACTTCCTGTCTTAAACATGCAGTCCTAACTTTCTGGGTCTGCCATGTTGGGTCCTGCTTCCAGTGTTTTTGCTGTGGTGTCCTCTCATCTTCTTTATCCTTATAGATTAATACCTTTATTTGGTTTCTTTAGACACAGTGGTATTGTGAAAATACAGTGAGTGTGACAGAGGGGCTCTGAAAGAACCTTGAGCTTCTCCAGCACAAAGCTGGCGAGAGGTGGCTGCTAAGCTGATCTTTCTTTGTCAGAGAGGCTGCTCCCAGGTGTCTGAGTCTCCAGCTCTGACAGTTTTCAGATGTGGGGCCTATAGGTGGCAAGCAGCAAGCAAATAAAGTTTAATAAGGTCAGCTGGTGGGTAGGTGGGAACCTTAATTAAGTTGTACTATACAAGTAGTGCATAGATCATTCCTTTATGTAAAAGTGTAGAGGAATATAGACAAAGATCAGACGTCCTCTGACCATTCCTCAGCATTCTGGAGGCTCCCTTCTTCTCCCTAAAATTTTCTAATATTACTGCAATTTAGGTAGTATAATTGCATAATTTCAAAATGTTTTCTTATATAGAAAAATAGGAAAAGCCCTCGAATATACTTCTCTAGGAGCTTTGAGAAGAGTACATAGATATGATTATGATGTTCTGCAACTTTCTTTTTGCATACAGCATGCTATGCATATAGATTTAACTCAGTTCCTACAATATTTCCTCATGTACATGATGCCTCCAGTTTTTCCAATTTGTTTATTCATATGTCATGATATACTTCACCATTTCATGGTTAGTGGATGTTTCGCTCTGTGTCCACTAGGATGAAATTTAGTTGTATATAACCGAGAACCCCAAAGCAACAGTGGTTTGCATTTGACCTAAATTTGTCTGTCTCGTTGAAGGGAAGTCCAAAAGGAGACAGTCTGGGCCTGTATGGTACCTATGTGCTACAGATACCATAATAGTGGTAGCATACAGGTACCATACAGGCCCAGACTGTCTCCTTTCGGACTTCCCTGAAGTTATCAGGCATCTAAGAGTCTTCCAGCTCTGTGCAGTCGTCAGTGTGCCCCACCTGCCCGTGGTTGAAGTCCCCAAAGCACATCCCCACTCCAGACTGCCGCTTGGAGGAAGGGGAGAAGGTTGCTCTGCCTCCCTCCTAAGAAAATTTCCCGGAAGTTGACATTTTTGCTTATTAGTTAGAATTTAATTACATGCCCACATCTGGTTGCAGGGAAATCTGAGACATGCACCCTTTTGACAGACAATAATGTTATTAAGTTTTTATTATTTTGATTTTTTTTATTTTAAAGAGGTAAAACCAGTAACAAAATAACAACAAAGATGAAAACAAAGCAACACAAAAACAATAAAAATGATACAGGATTTCAAAACAAGATGATAGGAGTTAAGAGGGGTTGTTATGTTACATACATATTGTCATCTTCAACAAAGTTGCTCAGGTTACCAGATGTAAGAATGCAAGATTGGTCAAACTATTAAAGAGAAAGAGGAAGCAAATATTTGGGAGGCTGTTAGAAATTTCTGTTTCAAGTCACTTATGTTCTGTAATTCTTACAACAAGGTTTCCATGAACAGAAATCAGTCAAAATATTCTCAATTATCTTTTTTTTTCAAAATATTCTCAACTGTTAGACTGGAGCCTGTATCTAGGCCTGGAGGAGGACTCCAAGAACTCCTTCTCAGCCAACCATCAGCCCTGTAACTGCTCTCTCCTGAAAGGACAAGGTAGAGAAGCACGGTCCAAATTGTTAGGGGTCACGGTGCTTTCAGGGCCTCAGATTAAGGCCATGCTTCTCAACCAAAAGAGAAAAATGTCAGTTTTAGCATGTAGCACAGTCCCCTGTACACTTTCCCTAACAGAATTCACATGGTAGTGTTTCCTGGAAGTGGACTCACTGGGTCAGATGATGGGATGTGCATGTTTCTAGTTCAATAGTCTCTGAAAGTAGTCAGGCCAGCCACACTCTGCCGGCAATTTCCTTCAGTCTCGTCAGATTAAAAAAATTATATTTTAAAAATAGTTTGCCAATCATGTGGGAGAAAAATAATTATATCTGATTGTATTTACTTGCATTTCTGTATCGCTAAGGGTGAGAATCTTTTCGTTTTGTGGCCACTAGGATTCATTGTCTGTATATTGACTGTTCACCAACTTTGCTAATTTTTCCCAAGTCTAGTTTTGTGTATAATTTGAGGTAGTGCTCTAAATGTTTGAATAAACAATTGCCCAAAATCAATTACAGAGTAATCATCTTTCCTCACTGATATATGATGCTACCTTCCTCTGTTTGATTCCATAAATCTACTCCTCAATATTTATCAAGAATACTGCCTTCATGTGCTTTGACTTAGTAATATTTTACAAGATTTTAAAAAAAATAATATTCAGGTAGTAAGTCCAAAGAATAGACAAAATGCATCTGAAAGTAAAAACAAGAATAACGTACCTTTTGCCAGATCTTAAAACAAAGTATAAGATTACAGTGATTTAAAGAGTATAGTATTAGCTCAAGAAAAAACAGACCTAGCAATGAAAGAGACAGAAGAGAAAATCAACAAATAGGCCTTGAGGCTTCTTATATGATGCAGTAGGCATTGGAATAGTGGCATTTTATTTGCCAAAACAAATTTCAGATGAATCAAAGCATTCAATGTTAGAAATGAAGCCATAAAATAAATACAAAAGATTTAGAGATAAAGAATAACTTTTAAAGCATACAACAGTAGAAGATATCATAAAGGATAACACTGGTAAATGTTAGCTACATAAATATTTTACAACCATATATCTAATAAGCCCAAACTCAAACAAACAACTTGAGTAAAATTAAAAGCAAATGACACCAAGAAAAATATCATTTGTACATATCAAGCAAGACTTAATACCCTCAATATATGAAAAGTCTTTTAAAACTCAGTAAGAAAAAAATGAGCACTACAAGAGAATAAATGATCAAATTACAGCTATTTCAGAAAAAAAGAAATAAGTCAGGCATACACAGGGACACACTCCTGCAATTTCAGAATTCTGGGAAGTTGAGGCAGGATGATCATAAGCTGAAGCCCAGCTTGGGCAATTTAGTGAGATCCTGTCTCAAAATAAAAATTTAAAAGGTCTGGGGAATAGTTTAGTTCAAAGGCCCTGAGCTCAAGTCTGCAAGAAAGAGAGGGGTGGTTGAGAATGCCTGTAATCCCAGCACTCGGGAGGCTGAGACAGGAGGATGGCTGTGAGTTTGAGGCCAACCTGGGCTACATAGTGAAGTCAAGGCCAGCCAGAACTGAACAGTGAGATGCTTTCTCAAATAAAAGAAGGACCCGGACTTCCGGGAAGATGGTGACCAGGTGAGTAGCAAAACAAAGATCCTCCCTGATAGAGAGCTCCAGCTCGAGACAGGCTTGGCGCGCTCGAGTGCCGGGACCGTGGCCGCAAAGTTCAAACTGAATGTGTTGTTCTGCGCTGCCCAGGCCGCGGCGGCGAGGCGCGGGTGGGCCTGTAGCACTGGGCGCCTGAGGCGCTTGGTGCGGTGTGCGGGCGGCAGCTCAACCAGGTCCGCACGCCCCGAGGGCACCCGCGGCAGGCCAGACCCTCCTGCCTCCCGACCCTGCGCGCTCGCCGGCAGCTGCGGCCAGAAATTGGCTTTTTGGTGGCTGCAGCATGGGGCGGACTCGGAGCCCATGCTCCTCGGACAAGCTGCACTAATCCGGGCTGCGGACCGGACTCCCGCTCGGGTCCAGTCCCCATTGCCAGCGCCCTCCTTGGCCTGCAGCCCACAGGCACTGTAGCGGCTGCGATCAGTGACCCCTGTGAGAGCGCGGAGGAGACAGAGTAGCACCGGGGAGCGGCGGATCACGGGCAAAGCACAAAATAATTAGCACTTTGGGACCTTCCTGCCTGCACGGATTCTGAGACAGGTGAGCTGATTGCACGCTGCGACCAACTGGATCACTGAGTGGGGGAAGAGCTTGGCCCCCATGCCTGCAGGGACCCCTGGGTGGGCGGGGGAGCTGTTCACATGCCCCGGCCAGGTACCTGGGTAGGGAGTAGCTCAGCTCACTAACCACCATCTCAGCAGCCTTTTGAGCAGAACTCTTAGCAGAAAGATTAAGGGACATTCCCCCGAAGAGAAGAAGCCATTGGAGCAGGCTTTGCAATGGACCCTTGCCTGGTGAACTGCCTGGGTAATTTATAGCTCAATAGTTTGAATCTGATATCCAAAAATGGTAAGACAGAAGAACAAAATGCAGTCTCAGAACTCAACCCCACCCAGAACATGTTCTGGATGCGAGGATATAGGGGAACCAGGAAGCCAAATACCTGCAAGTTCTGAAACGATTGCACTCAAAATAAAGAAACATCTCCAACAGGCCATAGAAGAGATTAAAGCAGAAATAAGCCATATACCTGCAATTTATGAAACAATTACGTCTGAAGTAACGAAACAACTCCATCAGGCCATAGAACAGATTAAAGCAGAAATTAGTCACATATCTGCAATCTCGGAAATGATCACATCCAAAGTAAAGAAACAACTCCATCAGGCCACAAAAGATATTAAAGTAGAAATATTCTCTCAGACAAAAAATGAACTGAAAACCATGATGGAAGAAATGTTCCACACACACAGAGAAGAAATAGATAAAAGAATAGAAGAAAATTGGAAACATTACAAGAGCAATTTAAGAATGAATTACCACGAATGAAACAGATCCAAAGAGATTGCCAGGAATTGAAAACTTCCACTGAAAGCTGGCAAAACCGCTTAAATGAAGCCAAAGATAGAATTTCAGATCTTGAAGACAGCATGGCAGCTAATGAGTGTGAAAGGATCTCATAAAGTCATCAAGGATCCAAGAAAAATCAATCCAACAGCTGCAAGATGAGGCAAACAGAAATAATATTTGAGTTATAGGAGTCAGTGAAACAGCAGGAGACAACACAAATGATATAAAAAGAATATTTGCTGAAATAATAGCAGAAAATTTCCCAAACGTGGTAAAAGATACTGAAGTACAGTTAATCGAGGCATATAGAACCCCAACGAACCATAACCCAAACAAAACCACACACAGACATATAATAGTCAAGATCCCAGACATCCAGCAAAAGAACACAATATTAAAAGCTGCTAGAGAAAAGAAACAGATCACCTATAAAGGAAAGCCCATCAGAATCACAGCAGACTTATCAACGGAAACCATGAAATCAAGAAGAGCTTGGAGTGAGGTATTACAGATTCTGAGACAAAACAACTTCCAACCCAGACTGATATATCCTGCAAAACTATCCTTCAAATTCAATGGAGAAATAAAATATTTCCACGACAAAGAACAACTGAAGAACTTCATCAGTGCCAAACCAGCATTTCAAAAAGCACTAAAAGATATTCTAGACAGAGAAAAAAGCGACCGAAATCCCAAGAACAACAATAGAAATAAACCCTCAAACAGAACAAGTAAGTAAACAGGCAGCAAAAGAAGGAAAACAACAACAAGTAAATAACATGACTAGAATAAGCTAACATATAACCATTAATGTAAATGGCCTCAATTCACCAGTTAAAAGGAAAAGATTGGCAGAGTGGATTAAGGAACACAATCTAATGATATGTTGTATACAGGAAAGACATTTTACTCAAAAGGAAATCCACAGGCTGAAAGTTAAGGGATGGAAAACAATTCTCCATGCAACAGGTCCCCAGAAAAAAGCAGGGGTAGCTATTATGTTTGCAGACAATGTAAACTTCAAACCAAAAACAATCAAAAGAGATAAAGAAGGCCATTACATACTAGCTAGGGGAAAGCTGCAAGAGGAAGAGGTGACAATCCTAAACATTTATGCACCAAACAATGGAGCACCAAACTTTACAAGTCAAATCTTAACAGACATGAAAAATCAAATAACTAATAACACTATTGTAATAGGGGACCTAAACACCCCTCTGACGCAAAGAGACAGGTCAACTGGACAGAAACTCAGCACAGAAATAACAGACCTGAACCAAAAGTGTGAACAAATGGACTTAGTAGATGTATACAGAGCGTTCCACCCCACAACATCAGAATACACATTTTTCTCAGCTGCACATGGGTCTTTCTCTGAAATTGACCACATTCTAACCCACAAAGCGTATCTACCTAATGCAAAAGAACTGAAGTTATCCCATGCATATTATCGGACCACAGTGCAATGAAATTGAAAATTAATGACAAAGAGAACTCCAAAAACAGCATAAACACTTGAAAATTAGACAACAACCTCCTGAATAACCAATGAGTCACACAAGAAGTTAAACAAGAAATTAAAAAATACCTACAAATAAATGAAAATGCAAGTACAAACTACCGGAATCTGTGGGATGCAATGAAAGCAGTCCTCAGAGGGAAATTTATAGCAATGAACTCATATACAAAGAAAACAGAAAGAGAGCAAATAAATAGCCTAATGCTACACCTCAAACTCTTAGAAAAAGAGCAACAAGCCAAACCAAAAGCCCAAAGAAGGGAGGAGATTATAAAACTCAGGGCAGAAATTAATGCAACTGAGATGAAGAAAACTACAAAAAATAAGTGAATTAAAGAGCTGGTTCTTTGAAAGAATAAATAAAATTGATAAACCTCTAGCCAACCTTATCAAAAAAAGAAGGGAAAGAATTCAAATTCATGCAGTAAGGAATGAAAAGGATGAAATCACTACAGATCCCACAGAAATCCAAAAGATCATTAATACCTACTTTGAAAATCTTTACTCCCATAGTATAGAAAATTCAGAAGAAATGGACAGATTCCTAGAAAGGAACAAATTACCAAAATTGAATCAGGAAGACTCAAAAATCCTGAACAACCCAATATCAATTAATGAGATTGAAAACATCATTAAAAACTTACCAACAAAGAAAAGCCCAGGCCCTGATGGATTCACAGCAGAATTCTATAAAACATTCAGAGAAGATTTAATGCCAACACTCTTCAAACTCTTCAACGAAATCGAAAAGGAAGCAACTCTCCTTATCACATTTCTGGAGGCAAGTATTATATACTGATACCAAAACCAGAGAAAGACACAACCAAGAAAGAGAACTATAGGCCAATCTCTCTAATGAACATAGATGCAAAGATACTCAACAAAATACTAGCAAATAGATTACAGCGAATCATAAGGAAAATTATACACCACGACCAGGTAGGATTCATTCCAGGAATGCAGGGATGGTTCAATGTTTGCAAATCAATTAATATAATACATCATATGAATACAGCCAAAGACAAAAACCACATGATCATCTCAATAGATGCAGAAAAGGCTTTCAATAAAGTCCAACATGCATTCATGTTAAAAAAAAAACCTTAGAAAAAATAGGAATAGATGGTCTCTACCTCAATCTGATCAAAGCCATCTATGACACACCAACAGCCAACATCATACTAAATGGACAAAAACTGAAAACTTTCACTTTAAAGTCAGGAACAAGACAAGGATGTCCATTGTCACCACTCCTATTCAACATAGTTCTGGAAGCATTAGCCAGAGCAATTAGACAAGAGAGAAATAAAAGGAATAAGGATAAGAAAGGAAGAAGTCAAACTATCACTATTTGCAGATGACATGATACTATACATGGAGGACCCCAAAAACTCCACAAGAAAACGTCTGGAATTAATTGACAAATTCAGCAGCTTAGCTGGATACAAAGTCAACACCCAAAAATCAATAGCATTCCTATACACAAACAACAAACAGACTGAGAGAGAAATTGAGGAAACCACACCTTTTACAATAGCAACCAAGAAATCGAAATACTTAGGAATCAATCTAACAAAGAATGTGAAAGATTTATTCAGTGAAAACTACAATACTCTGAAAAGGAGATTGAAGAGGATTTCAATAAATGGAAAAACATACCCTGCTCATGGTTAGAAAGAACTAACATTATGAAAATGGCCATATTACCAAAACTGTTGTACAGATTCAAAGCAATTCCCATTAAACTACCATTAGCATACCTCACAGATCTAGAGAAAATATGCCTTAAATTCATCTGGATCCAGAAGAGACACAGAATAGCAAAAGTAATCCTGGGCAATAAGGACAAGTCAGGTAGAATCACAATCCCTGACCTGAAATTATACTACAAAGCTACTGTAATAGAATCAACCTGGTACTGGCTAAAAAACAGACCTGAGGATCAATGGAACAGACTGGAAGATGCAACCATAATGAAAAACTTACTCAGCAACCTAATATTTGACAAAGGGGTCAACCAAACTCACTGGAAAAAAGATGGCCTGTTTAATAAATGGTACTGGAAAAACTGGCTTGCCTCTTGCCAAAAACTGAAAATAGACCCAAGTCTATCACCATGCACCAAACTCAGGTCAAAATGGATCACAGACCTCAACATTAAAACAGAAACTCTAAATCTGTTGGAAGAGAAAGTAGGTAAAAATCTTAAAGACATAGGAGTAGGCAGAGAGTTCATGAACAAAAATGAAACACAAAGAATCAAAGAATCAATAACTGGGACCTCATCCTACTGAAAAGTTTTTGTACATTTAAAGAAATCACCAGCAAAGTAAAAAGAAAACCTACAAATTGGGAAAAAATCCTAGCTGGCTGTCCCTCAGACAAAGGTCTTCTATCTAGAACATACAAAGAATTAAAAAACATGTACCTGTCCAAATTCAAAGACCCAATCCAGAAATGGGCATCTGAGATGAATACACAATTCTCAGACAAAGAAATACAAATGGCA